>CM055108.1:23289028-23398748 GCA_029204225.1 Diphasiastrum complanatum
TGCCGCCATCTCCCCTAATATTTTATCCAGTGATATAGGGACAAAATATGCCAAATCCGGCGGGAGCTTGAAACCTCTCAAGTCCCAAAAGAGGTTCTGGTGTAGCAGGAGGCCTTACTCTAACAGGCCCAACAACGCAGACAAGCCATAGCAGCAGCAGATAGTTCATTGGATGCCGGAGCTTCAGGTTCTGGTTTAGTAAGCGTGATTTTGTCCACTCAGCCAACTTCCACAGTTCCAGTTTCCTTACCTCCTACCACAACTTCTCTTCCACCACTACCACCACCATTTACCACCACATCCACCCCCTCATTCACACTCAACACGGGCTTTGATTCCACAATTCCACCCAACTTCAAAATTTTGTAACTTGCTCAATACTAAATGGAATTTAAAAAAAAACTAGATGAAAAGAAAGCTCTTTCAATGCTCTACAACTATACTTAATCAGATTGAATTACAGAGAATAGAAAGATGGGCGGAAATTGAATAAAAAAGAAGCAAAAAATAAAAAAAAAAACAAAATTTTTGGTTTTGACAAGTTTATAGAATTTTGTTGCCAACTTTAAAAATTTGTAACTTGCCCAATACTAAACGGAATTCAAAAAAAATTAAATGAAAAGAAAGCCCTTTCAATGCTCTACAATCCTATTTATTTAGATTGAACTACAAAGAATAGAAATGTGGACAAAATTGAATCAAAAGAGCAAAAAAAAAAAAAAAAACAAAAACAAAGCCCAATCTTCTAGCCTACTTGACTCTACAGTCAATGTAGATCCACCACCATCACAACTCCTCCGATCCACACATTCCCCACACGCACTCAATCACCCCCACCAACATCCCCTCTCATCCCTCAATCACCACCCCCTGTCTTTCTCAAAATCCAAGCTCTCCGCCAATTTCGGATTTTCCCCCATTTAATTTGATGCCATATCCCAACTATACCCGCACACTTCTTGATATTGGCCCTTGGGCGCAACTACCCCTCACAGTCCAGAAAGCGGTTTGGTTGGTAAATGAGCTCCATTATAACTTATTCGGAACCTTAGGGGGCCATTATACCATGAGACAATTTGATGATGGCGTTATGGCATATCTTTAGAAAAAAAAAAGTAAGGTTGGAGTTGTTATTACCCAACAATTTTGGATGATGTCACATGAATGGTTAACAAACATGTTTTCTAATATATAATAATTCTTTTTTAAATAATTAATAAATCATTTTCTGATGATACAAGTCAACTCTCTATGGGACAACACAAAAAATCTTTGGATAAGTCATTCAAGGAAACGTGTTGGAGCACTAATTGTATTAAGTTACATTGAGGCAACACATATTTTTTGACTTTCAAGATTTTTCAAAGTTCTTCACTTAGGCATATCTAGGCTTATATGCACCCCTTGGAAACTCGCGTAGTTTCCTAATAAAAGGGGGAGAAGTAGGTGATAGAAAGTTATATAGTAGAAATATCTATTGCATAGATTCCAGGAGGAATTCGTAATATGTAAAGATGAGGGACCTGTTTCTTGAATTAGGATCGATAGGATACTTTGTACAATCTTCTAAAAATCATGGAGATATCTAGTTAGAAGATGTGAAGAAAAACTAAGAAAAATTCTTGGAGTAGAAAAGTTGCTGATTACAAATTTGATCGATTTATATCAAAACTATAGAGTTCTATTACAAGAAGGTGGTTTGTAGAAACTAGTTCATTGCGGGTTGTGATTAGCTTCAACTGGGATCCGTGAATTCATGCAAAGATTGAAATTCACTCTTATAAATATATTGTTTTGAAATAATCTTTGATTGAGATTGTGGTTATGGAATAACACTCTTTAATATTCTCTCTTACAGTTAATTGGGTTAAAGGATTCTTAGTTAAAAAAAGAGTTGCTTATAGATTGTGTAAGATTTGTAGAGATATGCTATGCAATGAATCATTGTGAGATCATGATTTCTTTGCGCAAGTTCTTAATTCAGTGGATCTTCAATGAGTTATTTGGACTGAGTTTATATGCATACATAAACTAGTCAGTAAAACATAGGCATATTGATGAGAATTGTTTAGAGACAGTTACTCATAGGCTAATAATGATTTCTCGGTGAGAATTGCTTATTGACCTAGGATAAATTTAGAATCAGATTGAAAGTGGTGTTGTAAAATTGGGCCCACACCTAGACATTCAATTTTCTAACTCCATTATAGGTTACCAAATTGTGTAGTGGGCTATTTCCTATTACTCACGTGTCTTCTAAGATAGTAATATTCACGTTCTCTTATTATTGAGTATAGGATAAAGATCTGATGAATTGTGATTGACGAATCATAGTTCAGATTCTGGTTTATACTTGATTGTTTAAGAGAGGATAAAGTGCGTGATCAAAAGATCAGATGTTATGTGCATATGCCTTTTGATGGCAATCTCCTTGGAGAAATAGTTATCCTTGATGGAGATTGCTTGTAATAGTAGTAAGCACCAATCGCTGTTGGAAGTAAATCTTGTTTATGTGATGGCTAGATCTACTCACGATGTGGTGTAGTATAGAGAGGATCGTCCACCTTGTAAGAACCTACCAAAAGCTTCAACCGAGAATAGATAACAAGGATGAAAGCACTAAGGCTTACCCAACTAGTGCTGGGAACTAAAATGAAACTAACTAAATCAAACAAACAATAAATCCTTACTAAGGCTTACATAACTAGCAAGGTTACTAAACTAGAACCTAAATTAACACCCTAAAAGGGAATGGAATTAAATTGCGGCTAACTAATAATCAACAAATAAATCATGCCATAATTAAACCAATGAGAAGGAGGCAAGAGGAGGCCCGGGCACCTTCTCTCAAGCTATGCACTTTCCCAAAGGGAATACAAATGAAATAGAATGATAATCTCAAAATAGAGAAGCATAATAAGCTTAATCTCAAAAGTGTTGTGTACATGGCAAATACCTCTCCTTTTATAGCAAGGAGGGTCTTCCATAAGTATTCACTAACTTATGGGATCAATTTAAAACTAGCCATTCTAGAACTCCTAACTTAGGACTTAGAACTTTAAAAGTTTCTAACTTTGAAACTTCATATAATTTAAGACAAATACTTCTAAGCTTAAGTTTCTTAAGTCTAAGTTCTAATCCTAAGTTTAAGTTATTTTATTATTTAAGCTTCTACCCATGGACTTACAAAACACATGCCATAGTAGAAGTTTATTGGCCAATACTCATATGTGGGCTTACAAAACACATGCCACAGAGTTTTATTTCTTATTTTATATTTTCTCTGTGTTTGCACAGTTGCTAATATTATCCCCCTCCTTATTGGATTGGTGGTCCCACACCAATCGAAGCTTTTTCGTCTTGGAATTTTTGAGCTTCTTGGAGGCGAGATTGTTGTTGTCGAAAAATTTGGTAAATTTTATTGTTGATGCCCTCCCTCATTTGCCATCGTAATTTGTGAAGGAAGGACATGGGTTTGTAGTAATGGAGCATACCATGTAGAAAGTTGTGGGTTTTCCACAACTCCACCATATCAACGTGCAATGCCGAAGTGAGGGTTGTGCGATAGTGAAGCCTTGCTACGTTGATGTGGTCATCTTGCGTTTGCAATGGCTTATTGATATCAATAGCTATTGGTGGTAGCCCTCGATCCCAAAAGCCCTTGAGTTCTACCAAGAATGCCACCAGGCCGCAACAAAATATGCGATCATGATTGTCATGGTGCTTTTGGTAAAATACACGGCACTTGGTGACCATATCTATTAGCTGTAGCAATTCTTTGGGATTCGGGAGAAAATTGGCATTGGATGAATGGAAGGTTAGTGGTGTCAATGGGGTTAGAAGCTGTCATGCCCATGATTGGTCTCGGGTAGCGTGTCCACGCTAGGGACCAGTAGACCAACAACCCGTAAGTTAATCGTGACTATAAGGGAATTGGGGCCCTTATGTGTACATGGTCATAATTAATGGTTGTAGGCCTAAAACACTTGATGGTGGATTTGTATGGGTCTATCAGTGAGTCATTGGGAAACTGGATGACGTGGTCCAGATA
Organism: Diphasiastrum complanatum; assembly: GCA_029204225.1. NCBI lineage: Eukaryota > Viridiplantae > Streptophyta > Lycopodiopsida > Lycopodiales > Lycopodiaceae > Diphasiastrum > Diphasiastrum complanatum. Next base: position 23,293,080 of record CM055108.1, read on the forward strand.
GGCTGCAGAGGTGTCCAGTGAGGTGTCACAGTGCACTATTAGTGGTGCATGGGCCTTGGAGGGTATAACTATACCTATTGGGCTCTCACTAGTGTATGCTTGATAGCATGACCGGTGGCAGGATGCCACTGGTGTAATGCCTCATTCCTCTCTGAGTGATTGATCCATAGCTTGGAGGCTAGATCTGTTCGATCTAGGTTTGGTTGGGTTGGTTTGTCCACCATCAGGTTCCCTTGTGTTGCTTGTGATTGGCATGCTTAGAATAGGATCCTTGGATTGAGGACTTTATATTGGTATCAGAGCCAATTCTGAGCACGTTTTTGCCATTAATTTGTGTTCAAGAGAAGTCTCAAATTGTGGGGATTTTTCCATTGTGTGATATGGAATCTTGACACTTTTTCGAAACTTCAATGGAGTATGAAACAAAGTGGTGAAAGTGCGGATTATGCTTCCCGTAGATTTCCTTGTTTGAAGTGTAATCGGTTGTGTGGTAAGTGCACTACCAGGTAGACAATCGGTTCGATTTTTAGACACTTCATATTGGTTTTCAGGAAGTAAAGTTCCATTTTCTTGAGCTACTTGTGTTGCTGTTTACTTCATTTAGGAACACTTTTCCGTTAGCAACATGAGTGTTAGAGAAAATACTAGTTTTTATAGTTTTTTGTTCGTTAAACGGTGATTTAGGTGGTTTGTTGGCTGTCTTTTGCATTTTATTGAGCCAGTCTTGGCTTGAATCTGAGGAAAAGTGGAAAAAGAAGCACAAAAAAGACTATTCACTGGTTGTGAGTGTTGGTGGTTTTTTACAGGATTTGCATGAGGTTCTATTGGATTTACAAGTTCATGTTGATTTTCTGGCAAACTGATAGTGTTCATACCCCGGATGAATAAACATGTTGGTGGAATTTTGGTATGACTGATCACCTTACCAAATCGACTATGTTTATGCGGGTATAGACCAAGTAGTTATAGAGTGTCTGTTTAGGATGTACGATACCAAAGTGACATTATGAACATTCGTGATTTGAAGTTCACTGGTCGCTTTTGGTCGGCCGTATTTGCTAAACTAGAGATGACTCTAATTTTAAAAGTTCTTCTGATCATTGGTTGTTGCCTATGTGAGGGTATCACGTTCTTTTATTGAGTATAGGACAAGAATCCGATGAATATGATTGACGAATCATAGTTCAGATTCTAGCTATACTTGATTGGTTAAAAGAAGGATTACTTACATGATCAGAAGATCAGTTAAGATAAGTGTTTGTATTTTGATTGCAAACTCCTTGAAGCGGAAATTATTCTTGATGGAGATTGAGTTATTATAAGCATTTGGCTACCGGTTGCAGCCCGCTTATGTTTATGGATTTGCGCCTAGGTCGGTCAGCCTCAGCGGTAGAGATTCAGATGATCAAGTTTCAAAAGGTAGCAGATTTCGTACATGATATGAAGGAAATGCTACGGATTGCACTTGAAAATGTCTTGTGTACCCAAGATGGGGACCGACATTATGCAAGTCTAAAAAGATCACCGAGAGACTTTCAAATGGGGGATTGGGTATTTTTTGAGAATCTAGAAGGATTCGAGTGTAATGCATACTAGCAAGCATTATAAGTTGTCCCCTAGATATAGAGGACCGTTTGAGATCTTGAAAAAGATCGGATCCTTAGCTTACCAATTGGAAATCCCGGAAGGATCACAAGTGCATCCCGTATTTCACATAAGTCATCTCTAGAAGAGTCTACATGAAGGAGGGTATCTTGGATCTAGAGATCGATTGGACCTGTTGGATGAATCAGCGGGCGTGTCTCCACTTGAACCCGGAAAGATCTTGGAAACAATAACTAAACGATTGAGAAATCGTATAGCTATCGAGCATCTGGTTTGATGGAAGGAATATACGGACGATGATGATTCCTGGGAACAGGAAGGAAGCTTAAGAAGGAACTTTCTCAATTTTAAGTTTTGAGGATAGAACTTGAATAAGGGGGGAAGAATGTCATGCCCATGACTGGTCTCGGGTAACGTGTCCATGCTAGGGACCAATAGACCAACAACCCGTAAGTTAATCATGACTATAAGGGAATTGGGGCCCTTATGTGTACATGGTCATAATCAATGGTTGTAGGCCTAAAACACTTGATGGTGGATTTGTATGGGTCTATCAGTGAGTCATTGGAAAACTAGATGATGTGGCCCATATACGCTGCAGAGGTGTCCAATGAGGTGTCACAGTGCACTACTGGTGGTGCATGGGCCTTGGAGGGTATAAGTATACCTATTGGGCTCTCACTAGTGTATGCTTGAAAGCATGACCAGTGGCAAGATGCTGCTGGTGTGATGCCTCATTCCTCTCTGAGTGATTGATCCATAGCTTGGGGGCTAGATCTGTTCGATCTAGGTTTGGTTGGGTTGGTTTGTCCACCATCAGGTTCCCTTGTGTTGTTTGTGATTGGCATGCTTAGAATAGGATCCTTGGATTGAGGACTTTATAAGAAACGGAGGACTGTGGATTGATTGGTGATTGAGTTCCTTGCCCTTGGGGTTGGCCTTGGAATGACGAGCCTTGATTAGCAGGTTGAGTTTGTTGGAATCCTGCTCCATCTCCACCATCTGATCCTTCAAAGTGAGGCCCGGAGTCATGAAACTGGGCATGCTCTACATGGACAGAAGGTGTTGACTGAGTAGCTATCTTTAACCTTTCTTCCAGGGTGGCGATATGTTGGTTGAGGGCCTCGATTTGTAATTTGGAGTGCTGCTCCGTCGTGGCTTTTAACTTTTGTACTAGCGCTTTATAGGCCACCACTGGAGTCAGGGTTCCCTCGGGAATAACTGGTGGTGCGAAATCATTGAAATTTACCAATTCCAGCTCTTCCTTCATAGTGAAAAGTGTTGCTTGTGCATCTGCTACGGCCTCGTCTCGTTCGCGGTAAGTTGTGTGATAGCAGTCTGATGGTGGGAGATCTTCATATGGAGTTGGTTCTGGAGGTGGCTGAGCCTTGTTGTTGTTGTTGATCAAATTTTCGACAAAACACCCTCTTGTAATCAATAGTATTTGGCATCATTTTAGATTTACGGCCCTACACCAGATTCAATTAGTTTCAAATCTCCCATTTGGAATTACCTGCACCCCATACCATAGGTTCTTCCACTTCCCAATCAAATCGTCCAAGAATTGATTGATTTCATTGGAACAAACGTGTCTCATAGAGATTTTGAAAATCTCTAAATCCAACAAATGACTCATATAACATTTGGGTCCAAGTAATTGATACTATCAAAGTTCTCAAGAATTCTTCCGAGTTCCAAGTCATATTTTTCTTCACCGTTTTCTTAATCTTTATGGTCACTAAAAGGATTGTAGGACACGCCCTAACATTCCTTGAGTGACAAATTTAGGAATGGAAAAGAATGAGTGGGAATTCTATCTAATTAAGAACAAAATTTGACTAAGATTTTTCAATTGCTTTACTAACGAGTTGAATTTAATTCAATGCGCAACATATGACCCTTATTCAACCTTAGAGTTTTAGTTAAATCATTCTTGTCAAACTTCTCGGTTCCTAAAGGAATGTAAAGGCTTGATTGATACTTTTGATATGCCAGACTTCAAAATCAAAATTTTGAATGAGTTATGCCCATTGGGCCTTACGACTCTTCAAACCAATTTGATTAGAGTGTCATATGGCATATCTTTTTATATCGGTTTCGTAGTTTCTTTGTTTGGTGACCAACAGCTTCCAATTTAACCAAAAAACTTTCTTTCCTCTGATTCATCTGGTTTTGGTTATGTGGGCCATTTTAGCTATGCATACCCATTCGTGAAACTACGACGGTGGTCAAAGGGTGGCACCTTGGCCAAAAGGTCAGAAATCTTTTGGACATAAATGCTCAAATCCTGATTGCCCATGCAATAGTTAATTGATTGTCTTTAATTATTTTGCTTTGTTATGAACTTCCAAAAATGGCTTTATTGAATGTGTAAAGCAGTGGGAACTTTCTCATTTACCAAATACTTAGGGTAAATTTTTTGTTAAGTTACAAGTTTCAACAACTATTATTATGTTCATCAAAGCAATGTCTATAAAAAACCATTTTTTTATGACAATTTTGTGCTTTGAAAAAATAATACCATTATATGTAGACAAACCAACGAGGCCATAATCATTTGCAAAACGTTGCTTATACATTGCCAAACTGACAGACCAAAATAGTCAACCATTTAGACTAAGTTCCTTCAGAAAGTACAGAGGAACAAATAAAAAAGCAATCAATATTTTACTACCCCACCCCTTCCCCGCTTTTTTCCTCCATGAACCTAAGCCCAACTGTTCACCCCAGCCATCGTAAATACCTATAGATTTTTTTGCAGCGTATTTGAAAGTTGTCTTAAATGGCATAATTTTGTACTTTTCAAAATTATAAAAGCAATAAATATCTTACAAATTTGTAAGGTGCTATTATTATTTTTAGTGATTCTAAGAAGCACCTTACATTTTTGTAAGGTTCACTTTTTATTTTTAGAAAGTCTCACAAATCTGAATTTACTATTTTCAAAAAGTTGACTTTCTAAATAAAATTAAAAAAAAAGCCTACATGTATTTACGCAGGGGAAGGCCCACGGGCAGGGGCCTTCCCCTATACGTAATGGATTCTTTAGGCTGATTATATGCCCAATTTTTGGGCTCTTTAAAAAGCATAAAATGTCACTAGAATTTATTTATTTTTTTAAAAATTTTGAAGCCCATTCCAGATGCGCGTCGACACGTGTCAGTCCACGTCAGACTGCCACGTGACAGTTTTTGATTGGTGTAAAAAAACCGAATTGCTGATAATGCTTTGTAATTGGCATCTGGAAAAGTCAGACTCCATTACGCAATGGAATGAGCGAGGGCCTCGCCCCAATTTTTTTGGAAATCCTTGCCGGGCATAATGGCCTGTGCCCGGCTGATTCCATAATAATAGTGTCCACGCTGGGCCGAGCAAGTGGAAATTGGGCAAAAGAAAGAGAATGGCCGAGCAGGAGGAGACGCTCAGAGGAGAAACCGGGCGAGAGAGAGAGGGGGAGAGAGAGAGAGAGAGAGAGAATTATCAACAGGTTGCAACAGATAGGGAGTCGCGTGCGTTGGCGCTTATTGGCACGCAGACGGGGTTAACTAGCGTGCCAGTGGCACCGTGAGGATCTTGGGGCTATGAAGGCGGGATCCAAGCGGGCAGAGGCTTGCGCTGCTTTTTTTTCTGAAGGGCGCGCTGGTGTTTTTTGGAAGGGTGTTCAGCTTTATGTTGGTTTCTTTTTGGTAGCAGGCCAAGTTAGGGCTGTATCAGGATTAGGTTAGGGTATTCTGTGTACTGTTTGGGACCAAAAGAGAGCATAGTGAAATTTGAGAGAGAGAAAAGGCCAGATGACTCTAGTGCTCAGAATGTGAGCTTCACGCGTTATTTTGTGGGTGCAGTGGTTTAATCCAGAGCTGCACAGTAATGATGCAGGGCAACATATGGCGCATAGCCTCGGGTGTTGTCTCATATCTCAGGTTCTAGTACCTTCCTTTCTTATTTTTGCCCTTTTTCCCCACTGTCAATTGGGCATCGTCTATGTTTTTGTTTTTTCTGAGATTAATATCTTCTAGCTCACACGTCTTTGTGAAATCTCACACTAGTGCCAGATAGCCATTGCGTAATGGCCTTGACTCTCATTTTTTTGCTCTAACGAAGCGGACCTTCAGCATTTACATTTTCATTCATGATTAATACACAGATGATGAGGTTGTGTTCAGATTCGCTAGGAAGGTCATTTATTCTCTTGCAATTATATTCTGATGGCATTCAGTCCAGGATGTTTTTCTTTGCGAATTTGGTTACTTTAGATTTTTTCTTTTGCATTTTTGGTACAGGGGAATGGTCTTTCTAGGGACTGTTATTGGTGTTAAGGATAGTTTGAAAAGTTATCGTTCGTTTTGTGGTTCATAATAGTTTCTCAAAACTTATCAAATCATCCTTAACTCTGAAAAAGGTTATTTGATAGACCATTTCCTTGCATAAAAATGTTTCCTTACTCTTACCCAAAACTAGTGTAAGATGTAGTGCTTAAAATTTTTCTTACGCAACATATTAGATAAATTGATGGAACTGCTCACACATAGTACCAAGTGGTAAAAAGTCGGCCGTAAACTTCTAACAAGCACATGTACTTCTTATATTGGACTTTGCTAAGTACGAATGGATCTCATTCAAGTTCAAAAAATTTGAGGAAAACTTTTACATGTATGAGAAAACACTAAAATTAGTGGATTAACTCCACCACGACCTTGGCTATAGATCATGTATACAAGGTCATAGATAACGATGAGCATGTTTATGCATGTGCAAATAGGATTGCATATGATACATTGTCTATATTCTTCAAGAACTTCACTTAAATGTTAGGTATATCCTTGAAATTGACATTCACCTGAAACTTTTGCTAACCACTTCAGCACATAATCTTGCCTTTGCAAAGGCAAGGCCAAAAAATATAGGAATAGGGTTCTAGTGGAAAAGTCACTAGTATTAAACCTTCAAAGTGAATTTTTGATTACTCCAATTTGAGATTTTAGAACAATGTCACTATTCAGGCTTTGAACAAAATTTTTGACTTGGGTAGAAAATGCTAGTGGCCACCAACTTTAGAATTTCCCTAGGTATCCCTAACCTTAAAATTGACTATAAATATGTTATATCAATTGGGTAGTGAGGATGAATTGTTTTCAATCCATGAACTAGTCTTGGAGTTTTGACATTTTTAGTTCAAGCAAGGCAATGTTTTCACCCAATTTGGAAACAAGCTTTTCTTGTTGTACGTAGAGGCATAGCGGAGGTGGGTTTGACTTCTGTTCATGTGCATATATCATTGGAAACAAAGGAGGACTTGGAAAGTGCATATCTACTTCTTAGCAAAACAACTTGCTGGAAAAAATAGGCTTCATAAGACATAAATAGGGCCTTGTATTCCGCCAACTGTTCTCAATGAGGTTCCAAATGTTATATGAATATAGTCTTCTTAATCAAACTTTAACCTCGATAAGCAGTGTAATTGAAGAAGAATAAGGCTTGATTGCAACCTTTTTGCACATCTATATAATTGGTTAGAAACCCAAACTCAAGTGTCCATTATGTAAATTGGGGCACTCCTTTACATAAATGGTTGTGAACCTTGGCTATTAAGGCCTTATAAAGAGCCAATGATGGTGATTTATCCAAGCGTAGCACCTTCCCATTATAGTAGGCTTCACTTCCTTTGTTTATTCCTTAGAAGCCCGTTCCTGCCCTTTTGGGTCGAAACGTTCCGTTCCGTATGTTCCGGAACGTACTGGGTCGGAACGAGTTAATTTAATTATAAAAAATTTGATATCTGACCCTGCCGGCCCACGACTTCTGCAAAACTAATATCTATCAAAGATCTGCCAGCAGTCCAAATAGATAATAGATAATATCCGCCATGGACCCTACAAACTAAAACTATGGCGGATATATGACCCTGCTGGCCCACGACTTTTGCAAAACTAATATCTATCAAAGATCTATCAAACTAAAACTAATATCTATTTGGTTCCAATCTATGGCGGATCATGAGTGACCTATACTGATAAAGTTGGAGACTAGTTTTGATTAGGTGCGAAAGAACACTATAGTTTTTAGGATTGACTGTTCAATCTTTTAATCTAGATTCTATGTGAGATAAGAGTGTTGAGTGCATTGTCAGAGATACCTATTTACAAGATGATGTATTTGTCAGAATTTGTGATACAAATTCTAGATGGAGATACTAGTCCTACTAGCACTCACACAAAACCCAAGCATTAGTCCTACTAGCACTCACACAAAACCCAAGCATAGAGAGAATTCAGATCATAGGAGAATTGAGCAATTGCTCTAGCTTAATAGAATTGAATGGAATAGTTGTGGTGGAGCGCCAGCCTTCTTATATAGTTTCTCTAATGATTGATAAAAGCTAATGAGCCTAAAGTAAATAGCAAAATAGCAAAAGCTATTTACTAATAATACTACCTATATATAGTAAGAGCCAAAAATGAAGTTGTAAGTACTAAATAGATCCTCATCTATTTGTAGTGCGCCCACCTACATGCATAGGCTTTAAAAAATGAATTTACTATAAATAGAATGGCCCCTGAAAATAGCACGCAGGCATGGCCAAACTATCATTAAGGGGTGTCAAATAAACATTAATTCCTAACACTCCCCCTTAATGTTTACTTTGTTATCTATTACTCCTAGAAGTTCTCTAAACTTCTGAAATTTTTCTTTGCCAAGACCTTTGGTAAAGATATCAGCGACTTGTTCTTCCGTAGGGCAATAGATAAGCTCCACTTCATCACTTTGAATTTTCTCTCTGATGAAGTGTTGTTGTACTTCAATATGCTTTGTCCTGTTGTGAAAAATTGGATTGTTCGGCAATTTAATACAACTATGATTGTCACATTGAAGTACCGTAGGTGAATCTTGTACCATATGTAGATCATGTAGAATCCTTCGCAACCATATTGCTTCACATGTTGCACTCGTAGTAGCTCGATATTCTGCCTCTGTAGATGATAAAGCAATAGTATGTTGCTTCTTTGAACTCCAAGAGATAGCACCAGAACCAAGACTAAAAACATAACCTGTAGTAGATCTTCGGTCTTCTGCATCTCCAGCCCAATTAGCATCCACATATCCCTGTAACTTCAAAACATCCTGTGTACCATAGAGAATACCAAATGTCAAAGTGCCCTGGATATATCTGAGTATTCGCTTAGCAGCTTTCCAATGAATCTGCTTAGGCTTAGCCGTAAACTGACTAACCATATCACAACATAAGCAATATCTGGTCTTGTAGTAGTTAAATAGATTAAGCTTCCAACAAGCTTTCTATATAACGTCTCATCTACATCCTGATCTTCCTCAGCTTTAGTAAGCTTACATCCACTATCATATGGTGTAGAAATAGGCTTGCACTCTGACATATTGAACTTTTCAGAGCATACTTAGATTGAGAAATGAATAGTCCCTGTGCTACTCTCCATACCTCAATCCCAAGAAAATATTGTAGTGAACCAAGATCTTTCATATCAAATTCCGATGAAAGATCTTTCTTGATTCCCTGAATCAAACTATGATTTGATCCTGTAATAATCCCAATATTCTCTGTCTCGGAGAATATTTCGCATCTTGAACTTCCATATGCTGTAGTTCGTTCTATCTAGCTTGCTAGATTCCGGCAACACAACGTCGTTCAATCTTGCCATTATACTGATCCGTAACAAATCTTAGCAATCCTGAATTTAGTTTAACAATCAGATCTGTCCAGAAGCAGCCTTCCCTGGGTATCACCTGCCCCAATTCAGACCTGTCCTGGATATCACCTGTCCCAGGTATTGCCTGTCTGAACCTGCACCTGCTCAGTTACCACCTGCACCAGGTGCTGCCTTCCTTAGCTGCTGCTGTCCGGGCCTGCACCAGGTCCACCTATCTCAGATGCTGGCTGCCGGGTCTGCACCAGCTACTGCCGCCCTCAGAAGTGCCTTTCCCAGCTACTGCCGCCCTCAGAAGTGCCTGCACCAGGTACTGCTGCCCTCAGAAGTGCCTGTTTAGATCTGCATGCACCTGAAAAGCACCTGTTCAGATCTGCATGCACCTGAAAAACACCTGTTCAGACCTGCCTGTCTCAGAAGTCACCTGTTCAGATACTGCCTCCCTCAGATGTACCTGCTCCAGATGTGACCTGCACTAGAGAACTAGCAAACAAACAGAAAAATTCTGATTCAGATCTGTTGACAGCCAGTAAACTTTCCGTCAATCTTCTCCTAGAAGATTCCCGTTGTTTTCCTAACAACGTTGACTCCACATGCAGCTTCAGCTCCTCCAATCTGATTGCACACCTGCAAATACAAACTCTCTCTCTCTCTCTCACCAAAGAGCCTGCTCTGATACCATGTCAAAATTTGTGATACAAATTCTAGATGGAGATACTAGTCCTACTAGCACTCACACAAAACCCAAGCATAGAGAGAATTTAGATCATAGGAGAATTGAGCAATTGCTCTAGCTTAATAGAATTGAATGGAATAGTTGTGGTGGAGCGCCAGCCTTCTTATATAGTTTCTCTATGATTGATAAAAGCTAATGAGCCTAAAGTAAATAGCAAAATAGCAAAAGCTATTACTAATAATACTACCTATATATAGTAAGAGCCAAAAATGAAGTTGTAAGTACTAAATAGATCCTAATCTATTTGTAGTGCGCCCCCCCTACATGCATAGGCTTTAAAAAACGAATTTATTATAAATAGAATGGCCCCTAAAAATAGCACGCAGGCATGGCCAAACTATCATTAAGGGGTGTCAAATAGACATTAATTCCTAACAGTATTTATATACATTTAGTCATGGACTGTGTTCAGAGGATCATTCTAAACTAAGGTTCAGAGCTACTATGATTATTATAGTTTCAGAATCAAACTGGATTGCATTAATTTTCTATTCTTTATCATCGCATCAACTTAACTCTGCACAACATGAGTATTCTAGCAATGCCTATCTACATATTTGTTTAATCCAACAATCCATTACACAATACCATGGCATCTTTAGGTGACAAAGATATTTTTAAAGCAGTTAGATTTTATAGTTGTGCGGTTCTACACAAACCCTATCTTGAAAGGAATTTACTACTACATACCTTTTATCACCAGGTTAATTCATTTTCATGAGTATACCAACAAGGTTGGCTCAATTGGTTAGCTCGACATCCAAAGTTTTTTCGGTCCTTGGTTCGAGCCTCCCCTTGGAAACCAAGAAGCATTTTCATGAGTATAATATAGATTGGCCTTCCCACCTCATCTTCCCTCTCAACAACATTGCAAGGTGTGTCCCTTTAGTTTGCTTGATTTGGATTCACAAGCATTGTCTTAGCAATACTAAATGAATCTGGGTTTAAACTTAAAAAATATTTCTGTTTAGGGTTATGAGGGGTTTTGGAATGTTGCATTCCGGAACAAGTGTTCAGGAATAACGTTTCGATGCAACTTAGACCCATAAGGACTTGTATATTTGAATTGCGCAGAAGCTTATCTAAAAGCTAGAAGTAAAATGAGTATTGTGATCAATAGAAAATGGAACAAGGTAGACCATGAAGTTGAAAGCTTTTCGATAGAGAAAAGTGGGCACATTGTTTAGGAGTCAGAGTGGCCTTTACATTAAAAAAAGTTTAGCTTGCTTGAAAGATCTATCTACGACAACCAAACAAGTGTCATGATCGCAAGAGTACTTATTACAGGCCCAAAAGGTACAAGCATGGAGAATATTGGTTAGTTAGCCTTTCATACAAGGTTCAAGCCAAGCAATTTGCAAAGGATTTCTAAAACCCATAATGCCCTCCAACTTGAGAATAATGAGCAATTTATAAGAGGTAAAAGTGTAAATTGAGTAGAGTGCCTCGTAGTCCTGATGTTGCAGGTAAATAAGGGAATGGATCTGATTTTGTATAGCAAAAGTTGGTTTAATGATAAAGTTCACAAGTGTAAGCTTCAGATTATGGTGCCATTTGGTATGGGCATGAATGATATTAAGGAGTTCTTTTTTGCCAAGTAGAATAACGAGCCTCATAAGTGCATAAACGATGAGACTTATAAACAATGACTTTAGAAATTTGATGAAGAAGAGCACCGACACTTGTGGCATTGGCATCCATTTTGACAAGAAGTTTTTGATCAAAGTTTGGCAAAGCAAAGACATGTTCAACATGGTTAAAAGGTTTTTACATAAAGAGGATTAATAAAAATATCAACTAAAGTGGATTCATGATAGAGGCAAACTGTGGCACATGCTCATTACTTATGTAAATGAGTAGCAAGACCTAAAAACATGTGTACCTTATGGACATTAGTGGGCATAGGCCAACCTTGGATAGACTGTTATTTGGAAGGATCGAGAGTAACAACACCTATGAAAACTATAAAGTCTAGACATTTGACATACAATTTGTGTGACAACAAAGCTGCATTTGGATCGCTTGGCTAAAAGCTGGTTGGTGTTAAGCTGAAATTTGAAATATAAACTTCAAATGTGAAATGTGTGAAGACATGAGACCAAAATAGACAAGGACACAAACTCCAAGCAAGGGCTATGATTCATAACATTTTGAAAGGTAGGTGGCTTTGATGACACCAAAAGGTAATACCCGAAATTCAAAAAAGGCCAAAGTTGTGCCAAAAGGTTGTTGTCCAATGTTGACTTATCACCAAGATGTATGCAAATATGACGATATATAGCGTAATCACTAATAACTCCCTTGATCCTTACGTTTGATTAACAAATACTCAAGAGCTAGGCATAGGACAAAGACCTTAATTAACTGCGCATGGACCCCCTGCCATGCTGTTTGATTACTAATGAACATCCAATCCATTGTGAGGCATCTCATACCACCAAAGCCCTCTCAAGATGAGTCACAAGCTTAAACTCTTAGTAGATAGCAAGAACTCTCAGTAGAGCATCTAGAAAGCAATGATGACAGTAAGGAATTGCATTGGGGCACCCTCAAGCCCTTATAAGGAGGAAACTACCTCCCTACCTCTTTTAGTTAGTCAAAACCCCTGAATAGCATATACAAATGATATTGGCCTGTAATGACTACTTGGAGTAGGGTCCTTGGACCATTAGGTCCCTTAACTTGTGATTAGGGCCTGCTAACTGGGGTTGACTAGGGCCACAACATGCTTCTCGCCTTAAGAACATTATTGAAGTTAGGGAAGATTCATCTCTAGTCTTTTAACTCTCCCAAGGATCATCATCTTCTAACCGACCTTGCTATGGAATCAAGTGCTCATAGAATTTGGTTTCTCAATTGTTTATTCTATTATCCAGTACTTTTTTGGTTCTAAGGTACTTTGGTTGAAATGTCTTCTTCAAAGCCCAACTCATTGTTAGAAACAAGTGTTAGCAGTTGGATCAACAAATTTAGGGAAGGTAGGATGAGGTTATTCTTCATCAAGGAAAACGATATGCTTTAAGTGTCTTGATGACTCTTGTGTAAATAATTAAAATCATCATTAGCAACGCAACTTTGTAACATTAAGTGATTGGTCAAATTGGGATAAGAAACAATAAGCAACTGAAACTACGAAAGCATATTGCACCTAAACTCTAGTTAATTACCTAAAGATTGGACATCTATTGCAGTGGGGGCTATAAATTGGCCTCCCATGCAAGATTTGTAGAAGTTGTTGTAGGCCACCTTTGTCAAAAGAAGTCCTGATTTAGGTCCTTATGAAAATTAGCAATGATTTGCTCATTGCCAAGTGACTAAATAGGTTCAAGTGGTGACACTAATGAATCTGGTAGTAAAAAACAATCATTGGGGTTCACCTCGATGGACTCAGCCTGTGGACTACGTAGATGAATGGCCTTGGCGTTGCTTTAATCTTCAACTTAAGTACATAAAATACAAGGTGCACTTGAATTCCTCTTGGAAGATCCAATTTGTAAGCTAAAGATCCGATTCTCTTTACTATCTTCTAGGACCACAATACATTGTAGATAGCTTGTAGTGCACTGTGCCACTAGTCTTTTGGTATCCTCATATGGACTTAATTACCCACTCATATTCATGTAATGTCTTGCTCGATTCCGAGCATTTTGAACATTCTCACATGGTAACGGTAACATTTCTAGCATTTTATTCAAGAAATTGGCTACCTTTTGAAATTTGATCCCCCTGGTCTAAACCATAATACAAGATCTAGGTTGAAACCCATACATAATTATAAAAGGATTGAAGCCTGTGGCCGAATGCTTATTATTGTTATTAGAAAACTCAATTATGGTAGATACTTCTCCCATTCAAGACACATATGCACAAAATATCTCCTCCATAGTTTGATTTGTCCTTTTCGTCTATCCGTTAGGTTTTGGACAATCAGAAGAACTCATAACAAGAAAGATTTCCAATTTTTGAAATATTGTCGACCAAATTAAAGTTCATGTTGCGCAACTAACCTTGAAAACTCAACAATATTTAGGCTCAATTGGGAGACTTGACAAGTTTTAGAAAGAGTTTTGAAACAATTAGAGATTGTTGCCACATCCGAAGAACGAAAATTAAAAAGGATTTATGCATACTAGAAACACTAAAGGTTGTATAAGGGATTGTTGAAATTAGATATCTTCAAGCATATCTAAATGGAGAACTTTCGGAATCTTCAAGACTTGGATACAGAATTGCATATTGACATTATTAATGAGAATACGAGTTTGGTTGATTCCTATTCAATGAATCGTCCATCTCGATTCTCGATCAGTCCACAGAATCAAAACAATTGTCTACAAGTATTTGAGCCAAGTCAAATTCTGTGGGGCTAGTGACAAGGTCACTCTCACATGATGTCCGCTGGAACATAACAGCCCTGGAAGCCCTCCATACTACCTATGAGGACTTCCAGGTTAAATTTTTTGAGGACTCTACTCTTTGCACTGTGACTCCAAGAGAGTTACCCTCATGCCTCAGGACATGCACCTTGTCATGAGGCTGAGGAGTACATACGATCAGGTTTTCAAGAGTGTACTCTCATTCTTACTAGTTACCATTCTCAAGTTCAGCTATAACACAGCTGATATGTTTAAACCCCTAAAACCCATTATCAAAAAAAAAAAACCTAAAGAAGTTTCCGTTTCGAACTTGGACCTCTCGTTTTGAAACGCGTTTCGAAATGACGTACTAAACGAGACCCTAAAACATTGTCTTAGTGTCTCTGTTAGCAAGCTGAAATGAAGCAATCTATTCATTTCTACAACGGTTCACTTCACATCTGCAGAGTCATGCTATGAGATATAGTCTTAATAGTTTTTTGATGTCTAATTTACATAGTCGGAATGCATTGAATTTCAGAAAGCGTGAACGAGAGGTGGAAAAAGTTATTGAAGTGCTGAGACCTGGACCACTTGGCATAGTTGAGCAAAAGTTTTCTGAAGCTGATATAACGACGGCAAGGAATGCTGTTGTGAGAGCTTGTGAAAATTGGCGGAATGCAGCTAGATTAAAATAGCTGGGACTCCCTGACTTCTTTAAACAGTTTTCAGTTCATGAAGTAGAGAAGTTCTATCAACGATCAGTTGATATGTTATATGTTTGCTCGTGCTCAGTCCTTTGGTTGAGCCTAAAAATTCACATTTCAATTGTTGATATAAACTCTTGTAGTAAAGTGTAAAAAGTAGCTGGATGCTTAGATTTAACCTATATTCAGATGCGACTTAAAAGAACAAATGCATAGAAGAGAGATGCCACTCAGTGAACAGAACTGTTAAATACTGATCGCCCAATGAGTACATGGGAAGAGGCTCAAACAACTGTTTTATGAGGCCACTATGGAGAAGATCGGCATTGGTGATAAGTGCACTTTTGTTCTGAGATCTGCTCTTGAACAGCCATTGCCCTATTTTATTTTTTTGAAATGCAAAGTTGTGTAGTGCCATTGTAATCTAAAAGATCTTTCAGCTGAGTCATCTAAGTTGCCACTCTTTACTTCATGATTATGGTTAGGCTACAGAGGTTGGTTGGTCAAGTAGGAAGCCTGTGTTCCAACACATTTTCATGATCTAGCTTGTTGATTTTAGAATTTCACAAAATAAGATGGTTAAATTGGCATTTATGGTTCACTCTTGAAATTTCTTTTGTACGTGTGTTGAGATATGCTACAAGGGCAAAGTATACTAACCTTCATTCGTGCAAAGAATCATGCTCTTATTGTGATGACTGATCATTGTATAAATGTCTACTCTTAAATTCTTGTGAAGGTTCAGAAACTGACATTCATAGCTCCATGAAGTTCCTCTTTACTGTAGCACCCATATGGTGAGGTTTTTGAAGTCTGGCTTACAATTGATCAGATTTTACTGATTCAAGAGTATTCATTTTTGAAACACAACCTAGAAAGAAATGTTTAAAGCTTGTTAACGTTGGCCGAGCATTTGGTTTTAGGCCCTAAAAGAGCTGCTGGGGGCCATATTGTAAAATGCTTCTTTTGGCTTTAACCACATACTTTGTGGCTAGGCCTAACACTTTTGCTTACTATGTTTATGCAACCAAGTTAGGGTACACGATTGTTTTGATTGGTTTTGTACATCTTCGAGTGACCTTTCTCTTCATGCCAAAAATTGCAAGAGACTCTTGTATTGTTTGTGTTAATTCGTAACGTGTCTCATTGATGGGGGCGAGTGTAATAATCTGACCTAGGATTATCATAAAATCATAATTCTTTTATTGATTTTACAATAGACATACCATGATGCTAACTCTAATCACCGAATCGAAGCGCATGCAAGTTGTACAATTTGTAATCAACACATGCATTCCCAATAAAGACACTTGAATACATGCATCACCTTTTAGCAACCAGAAAAGCCAGGACATTTATAGAATGCTAATGAAGCACAAGTAAAAGTAAGATTTACCAATTATGGAGGTTGCATAAACATGAAGGATGGTAGATACATGACTTAGCTTTTAAAATGGTCATTCATAATGGAAGTGTATTGTTTGTCAAGTAACAAAATTCTATCATAGTACATTTATATCTCATGCAAGATGTGTCTCAGAGCTCACCCAATACATTCAAGTGTCAAATCAAATCCAAGAAAGAATCCTTGTCCTAAACTCATCTATT
This sequence comes from Diphasiastrum complanatum, assembly GCA_029204225.1. NCBI lineage: Eukaryota > Viridiplantae > Streptophyta > Lycopodiopsida > Lycopodiales > Lycopodiaceae > Diphasiastrum > Diphasiastrum complanatum. The sequence goes on from CM055108.1 coordinate 23,309,767, forward strand.
AGAGGGAGGCCTTGAGAGAGAGAGAGAGAGAGAGAGAGAGAGAGAGAGAGAGAGAGAGATGGAGATGGAGATGGTAGTGTGTATTCAATTGCACCATAAATTGCAAAATCATGCCATACATTCAACAACTCCATTGAAAACTTTGATCCTTGGGAAGCTAGTGGAGTAAATCACTTGAAAAAGATAGAGACAAGGGTTACAATTATCACATGCCCAATAAGAGACAGGGACATTTTTCACACTAAATCATGTGGAGATATGATAGCCACAATCATGTGGAGATATGATAGCCACAATTATTTATAACCTACAATGCGCCCTATCCACTCTATACACACTAGAAACCGTGAGGGAACTATCTCCTATTTCACACCCACTTTTATAGTGGGAGAGCAGGATGTGCTTTTGGCATTATTCAAATGAAAATTAAATTATTTAAATACTATGGTGGGTATGAAAAAGTTAGTCAAAAAAAAAAGTCATCAAATAAGCAAACCCTAATTTACAATCATGAGTAAATGCAAATTTTTTTTCTCCAATTGGCTAAATACTGGAAAGTTGTAGTGAATTTTTTGAATTAACTGGGCAAGGGTTATAGTTTTTGAAAAAAGAGTGATAACCTCACTGCTTTCAAGGTTGTTGTAAGCCAAGAATCATGCTATCAGAGGTTGCTGGATAGCTAGGACAATTTTAGCAATTTTGTTCTTAGTGTATGGTCAAGGAACAAATCCAAAAAGTGCAAACAAATTGAGTTTATGCCAATTAGGGTTTAGATAAAAAAGCTTGGATCTCTTAATGTAGGAGACGAAATTTGATGGGCGCCACATTATTGCGAGTCAGTAACCAGGAGGCCATATAATGTCGTGGAGTATAGAGTGCACGATTTGGATCATTATCTAAGTAGCCATAGTTGAAAAATTCAATGAGAGAGAGAGAGAGAGAGAGAGAGAGAGAGAGAGAGAGAGAGAGAGAGAGAGAGAGAGAGAGGCCCTTCAGAAGTGTTTTGATTTTGAATTTTCAGATTTTGTAGTTTGCGCCATCAAGACTGATTGCTACTCTTGTCTGGATCTTTGTTGCCATATTGTGTTGCCTAGAGAATCACCTGCTCAAATATCAGTAGTGATAACCTGTGGCTCTGATACCATGTTGCGAACGGGCTTCTTTCGCCTGTGATTCGCGAACGATTTCGTTTCTTTTAAATTTTCTTTTGTGCGGAAGCCTGCAGGATCTTAGGCACGCGACTACAGGTCACAGAATAGATTTCATTCTAGCAATCAAGATAGCGGAAGACAAGGAGATGCACAAATAGAGCAATCAAATTATAGGTTTAATTTTTAGAGCGAGATGGTCAGTGTCACGCTCGTTGGCGGCCTGACACTCTGCTCTTTCGCTTTGTTCTGCTCGTTGGCAGACTTTCATGCACAACTATTTCGTTTCTATTCTTTTTCTTTTATGCTCTACTCAAGCACATTCTCTGTGTATGTTTTGATCCAGAAAAAAATGGTTTATATCTCTACTGTGTGGAGCTTACAAGATAGCCAAACAAAAAATAACAAGAGTAGTTAACGCTAATCAACTAATCAGTTACTCTCTGTTATTGCTAACTGTTTCGGCTGAGCGTGAAGTTCAAATCACCACGCCCGTTGAGCTGCCAGCTGGCAGCGCGAAAGATTTTATTTCGTTTCGTGTCGTGTCTTTGTCTTTCTGGTCCTGGAGGCATGTTTGACTTCCGCGAATCATTCGACCTTCGAGTTTCGCTTCACTTCGTGTCTTAGGGTTTTCGAGGTCTGTTGACTTTCGCCAATTATTCGCCATTCGACCTTCGCTTCGTTTTTCCGTTGCGGCAAAGTTGCAGGAGTTCACTATTTCTGACATATTTCTACAGATTGTGCAAAAAGATGAGTAAAACTGCATAAATGGGATATAATTGAATGGATGTAGATTAAACATCAATTATGAGGATAATAATCCAACACTTCTTGATTAGGCTATTCTTGCCTTATAATAGCTTGATTTGAGCGGGTTGGCATATCACTAAATTGTTGACTTATGAAATATGAAAAAAAGAAAAGAAATATGCAACATTTGTTGACACTCACAATGCCTATTTACCAAATTCAAGTATGCAAGTTGTTTAGGTAGAGGTTAATCCTTAATTTTTTGGGAAATATTGTATGAGCAAATTGATTAAATGAAAAAGGTTTCTCATAAGCAAGCTTGTTGAGGTTCAAGTATGTACATGATCATGCCTTGAAGGTTTATATCTCTATCACCATGCCAAAGAGCCAATAAATGCCATGAATAACAATTCAAAAATAGTTGAGAAAACCTTGATTTTAATATACTATGCATATATACACAACCAAGATGAAGTTATTATATTAGGAGAATGCAATAACCTTAAGCTTGCCACTGTCAATTTGGCTAGAGATCCCCTACAATGGGCACTCCATAACAAGCATCTCCTTACAAACAGAATCTTTAGTACTCTCTCTCTCTCTCTCTCTCTCTCTCTCTCTCTCTCTCTCTCTCTCTCTCTCTCTCTCTCAAAGTTATTTTAGTAGTCAGAGGTTTGGCATCAAAGAAAAAACTAGATATGATGGTTGAAAAAGGACAAAGGGAGACATAACATGGAGGATATCAATCCCTACATACAGAAATATCCACATCCACTACATTGGATATTCTTTAAAATAGATCTACATACACTCAATCTGTTAGCATGTATGCAACCCTTGAAAATACAAAAGAAGACAAGGGACAAAAAATTGTCATTTTTTTTAACTATAAAGATTGCATAAATGGGTATAGCCATCAATTAATGATAAGCACACTCCAAAAAAATCTTCAACCAGAAGGTGTAGAAGAAATATGCATAAAAAGGAATAATTAGAAAAGAGAACAAATGAACAGGAGAAAAACACAAAAGATTATTACCCAAACATGAAGGAAGAAATCATAAGAGCTATTGACGATATTAAACACAAAAATCAATTGATTTGGTAAAATGGAAGACATGTCTCTTTAAGAAAATGCATAATGTAAAACAATAAACGAAATTGTGGGTAGTAATGCATGGTCCTATACATACAAAGCAAGTCTGTCAAGGTTTGTGTTTCGAATATCGTTGGAATTAAATAGTCAAAATATTCAATAGCTTGTGTGGAAAAGATTATAATACTAAAGCTCGAAAATGATAGGCAAGGAATTCTAATTGTTCAAGATTGACAAAGTAAAAAAGTGCATGATGGTACATAGAAATCAAAAACCAAACTTTCTCAGTAATGCTAGGGCTCCTCCCTCAATTGTAGTGCAATTCACTCGTGCTTTTATGAGCTTTGGCAAACAAAACAAATGGGTAGTCCCAATTTTACTCTCTTGGTTGGGTCACCACAATCCCAAGAACATGTCTTTAGAACATATATAGTACATTATCTTTTTTGTGCTAACTAACTCCTCTCAATTTAGATGTATAGGCACATAGACAATATTTACCTCTTTGATGGATCACCCATTTACACTAGATCAAATATTAGTAGCTTCTATAGAGTTAGATTTATGTTGTGCTTGGGGTAGCATGATCGATCCATTTGTAATCTGTAAATTGAGGCATCCATTATACCTAGATTAGTGTTGGAAGGTCATGAGGTTTGTCTTGCTTAACAATCAAAGCCTTCTTTAACTCTATTATTTGAGGCCACACCAGGAAAGTGATCTATGAAATAAATAAGATGCACCACATTTATAGAATATAGCAAACAAATTCTAGATATGAAGTTGGCATTAGTTGAAACAAGTGGATTCATGATAGTATTTGTAAGTCGATGCCAAAAATTTCAAGCTGTTTGTGGAAATATCTTTGATTGTGATGACTCTATACGAATTTGATTTACTTTAAGATTCATATGCTTGGTATTGTGGTGATAATGTGCAGTTTTGTTTAGATTTGTTAGGTTAAAAAACACACACAAAGTATGTTTGGATAGCTCTCTCTCTCTCTCTCTCTAGCACATGTAAGAGAAACATTCATGGGAGAGCAAAATGGCTCCCATTTTCTATTAAGTACCTTACTAGGAGGTATGCAATTGCATCAATTTATGATTAATGCTAAGTAGGTCATTACCTTATTTGGAGGTATGCCATTGCATCAATTTATGATTCATGCTAAGTATGGTTCTAGTATTTCAAGTGGTTCTCAACCCCCTTAACAATACTTATATGTAGCTACAAAGGGGTTTGCCATCTTTGGCAATTCCCCAATCGTGTGGTGCCAATTATTTTTGGCTATGGTAAGTCTCTCTCTCTCTCTCTCTCTCTCTCTCTCTCTCTCTCTCTCTCTCTCTCTCTCTCTCTCTCTCTCTCTCTCTCTCTCGTCTGCACGCGCTCATCACGTTCAATGTCGTTTTGGATACCACATCAAGAAAGAAGGTGTCTCTCTTAGTAGAAAAATGTTCGCATTCCAATTTTTTTCCATGGCCATAATTGGTGCCCAATTGTAAAAAAGCATCGCTCTACAAGCAAATTTAAGCTGCTTATAAAAAAAGGGGATCCAGAGATATCTCTTCTTTAACATCTAAGAATGAAACATGCCATATGCACAATTGTATATATAATGTTTACAAAAGGTCCCGCTTGTATTTCGCCCCAATAAATAAGGCTTCACATACCATTTGCTTATCCAACATTTAGTGTATGAGAGATGCCATTCACATAGGCATGCCAGTTTGTTGGATTACGGAGCAAATTTAATGCTCTTTGTCGATTAGGATACTATCATTCATTTGTGAAACTGGATAAAACATCTTAAACACTAACTATGGTTGCCATGATAGAGCATTACATGCACGTAATGCCAAGTACTTCGATTTTCTTTGTATTTTAAAGCACCTCTAGAAGCATAATGTTCATTTAAATTTAGAACCAAATTTTTTTGTGAGCAGTTTCATCGTAATTTTCAAGTAAAGTTATGATGAAATGTGCATATGGATAGTTAATGATGCGTTGCCACATAGCAGCATGCACATTTCACATGAAATGTGCTTCCGATGATAGCTTGTCATTGGAGGCTGTCCACATGCACGTTTCATGAAAAAAGAAATTTGATTTAATAAAAAAAATATTTTGATGGGAAGGCCAAAAGAATTTGAAAAAATAAACTCGAAAAAGAAAATTAATTTTTTTTTTGAAAAATAATGCTGAACATATATTGCAAAAAAAAAAGGAAAAACTTGACACTTGCCATCATGCAGGGGAAGGCCCTCTTCCACTAGAGCCTTTTGCTTGCTAGAGTGCACATGGCCTTGCGCTCTGTGCCCTCCCAAGGTGGAAGACCCTCAAAGAAAGGGTAAAGTGTGAAGTTTAGGGTCGGGGCCATTCTCGCACGAGGCTATTCCTTACATCCACCTCGCCACTTTACCTTAAGACCTTACACAAAAAATCGTTCCTTATAATCTATTGTCACGACAGCAGAGCAAGAGCAGCATTGTGGTCTCTTCTCTCTGCAATATCTCTGCGTGTCTCCGCTGTCTTCTTCTTCTTCTTGTGTTCCGAAGGAAGCGCGATCTCAATCTAAATATATTGGTGGCTAAAGCGAGCACAATCTATTTCGTCCTTTTTGTTTAGAAGCCAAATCGTCTTATAGTTACTCAGGGAGGAGAGGGTTGATTTTGGCTTTTGATGCTTGCTGATTTAGGATGACTTACTTGCTGAAAACGGTTAGGTGATTGCGTTGCTACCTTTGATCAATACGATTTTTAGCTCTGGCTGTTTCACAATTACTATTGTAACAGGAATCATAGGTGGTTCTTGTTGTGGGTGCAAAATTAAATTTTCTCGGTTTCATTCATATGGGATCATATATAACAATAATGGTATACAGCCAATGAACGCCTGCTATGAATGTAATTTGTGCATCAAGGTGGACGAAGTGCATACAAGTTCGAAGGAAGGAGGAGCGACAGGTAGAACAGGCGCAAGAGAAAGAGTAGTTTAATAGAAAGGAATAAAAATTATATGGTGAATGAATGGTGTGTGGAAGGCGATTAACAGGAGGCTAGGGTTTGTGTGTTTGTGACTGGAGAAGGGCATGAATTTTGTTAGAGGCGTAGCAGATTTTTTGCGAAAAGGCTCACTTGTGCAAGGAGCAGGAGGAGGAGGCTTAAAAACATCAGATTTAGAAGTTCAGATTGAAAACTCATCCTTACCTCCTCAATCTTGGCCAGAATTGCAATTCAGGTATGGAATTATGTATATTGCCGATTTTCTCTTTCTAGCTGCATCTCTTTTTCTTACATTTGTCCCGTATTTATGAGGTGCTGATTGTGTTTTCCCCTGCTTTCTTTGCCGGGTCCCCTTAGGGTGGTTTCACACTATTAGCAAGTCCCTTTGCCTGGCCCTTTCACATGCCACCCATTTTTTGAATCTTGGCAAGTGAGTTGACAGGCAATGGACCAATGGACCACCCCTGTTTCACATTTGGTTGGTAAGTGTTAAATGAAGGGCCACAACCAACTATGTCCCATTGCAAATGAGCTAGGGCACACTACACATACTTATAGACTTTGGTTTATGCCGAAACGCAAAAGCAGCCTAAAAGCAATTGCCTAATTGATGTCTCTATATAAGGTAAAAGCACCAACACCTATTTATAGCAAAACTTGTGCTCCAAATCAAGCACTAGAATCTTGACCTCGAGATCCAGGCTCCTGTAATGACTCGTCACACAAGATAGAAATTCCTCCATCTTGCTTTCCATCATAAGGTTTCTTTGTATCTTTATGAGTTCCATCCTCATCAAAGATTACATCCCTGCTTATGATGACTTTCTTACCCTCCAAGTCATACAGCCTGTATCCTTTCTCTTGACTATCATATCCAAGGAATAAACACTTGGTCGCCTCAGAATCCAATTTGCTCCGTGAATCCTTAGGTATGTGAGCATAAGCAATACTTCCAAACACCCTTAAATGACTTACATCTGGTTTCTGTCACGTGTAAGCTTCCTCTGGAGTTCGATTCTCTACAACCCTTGTAGGACTTCGATTCAAAAGATAAACCATTGTCTTAACTGCTTCACCCAAAAACATATTTGGAAGATTCTTACTTTTGAGCATACTCCTTGCAGTTTCCACAATAGACCGGTTCTTCCTTTCCTCAACTCCATTTTGTTGAGGCGTGTCCATGCTTGCAAATTGTCTCTTTATACCATGATCCTTGCAAAACACTTGAAATTTCGTAGAAAGATACTATCCCTCTTTGTTCGAGCGAAGTATCTTGATTTGTCTATTTGTTTCTTTCTGTGAAGTGCTTCACCCTTATTCTTGAGAAGATAAATCCACGTCTTCTAGAATAGTCATCAATAAACACCATGTAGCAGCTTGCTCCCCCATAAGACTAAGTTCTCATAGGACCACACAAATCTGTATGAACAAGTTCTAGAACATTTCTCACCATGAATGTACTAGACGAAAATTTTTTCATATGATGTTTTCCTAAGACACAGCCCTCACAAACCTTGTGATCAGAAACAACTTGAGGTAAACCTGTAACCATGTTGTATTTCCTCAAGACTTGAGGTGTCATATGCTTTGAAGCTCCTGAATCAATAAACCAATACTCCTTTTCCTTCGAGAAGCCACCAGAAGATGTCGATGTTGAAAACAATTCATAGTCTTCAAGATCTAAGGCACTTAATTTTGCTTTAGATGCTTTTTCTTCTTCAGCGAAATTCCCATCCTGCTTCTTCTTGAACTTGTTGTGCCAGCACTCCTTTCCGTAATGTCTCGATTTTCCGCAAACAAAGCAGTTTCTCTTTTGAAGTAGTTTCTTTCCATCTTCTGATCGATTTGATTGATTCTCCGGATCTTGCTGCTTCTCCTTCTTTTTCTTCCCTTTGCACCCTTCTTGGAACTTTTGTCTTACTTCTTTGCTAGGAATACGTGCTCCTTGAATTCGTCTCTGTTGACAATATTTTGTCGCCTCATTTCCTCTTGTAGCAATATAGCATCAGCTCATCGAAAGAAGGCCTCGTCTCCCGTAATGATAACATCATCACAAAGTTTTGATAAGCTAAAGGTAGACTATTACGCATAATGGATACCAATACTGTATCCGGAACACTTTCTCCAACCGCAATAAGTTGCCCTCTCAGATCATTCACCCGAGTAAGGTAGTGTGTTACTGATTCACCTGTACCCATCTTCAATGTCTGTAGCTTATTAGTCAAGAACAAGATTCGTGATTGATTCACAGTCTTGTATAAGTTCTTTAGCATATCCCAAGCCTCCTTGGGTCTAGCAGCATCTCTGATGTGAGGTATGATCATATCTCTAATTGACAAGTTGATGATATGATGAGCTTTTTGTTAGAATCAAAGAGATTCTCTAATCGGAGTAGACTAATCTTATTAGTACTCACACCAATCATCAACCACAAGCTGAAGAAGAAGAGAGACTGCAAGAAGCTATGCTTCATAAGCTGGAAATCGAGATAACAATGGAGGTGGGTGCCCATCTACTCTTATAGAGAGTGCCCACAATGAAAAGCAAAAGCTATCCTTCTACAATAGCAATTGAAATGCTAATTATGAAGTCTTCACAATAGAAATCTACGCTAGCTTGGTTAAAATAGATTTTTATACTATTCTAGGAAAATTGGTACTAACTTAGGTACCTATACTAAAAATAGATAGTACCTATACTAAAAATAAAAATAGGCCTTCTAGCACGCAGGCTGGCCTCTACAATTAACCATTTATTCTAACACTCCCCCTTAATGGATAATTGATTATTAAGAACACCTAGGAGAGTCCTGAGCTTCTCAAATTTTTCACGACCAAGTCCTTTTGTGAAGATATCTGCAACTTGATCATTGGTGTCACAGTAGATAAACTCTACTTCACCACTTTGTAACTTTCCTCGTATGAAATGCTGTTGAACTTCAATATGCTTTGACCTACTATGAAACACTGGATTCTTTGCAAGCTGAATACAACTCTGATTGTCACACCCAAGAATTGTAGGTTCAACTTGTTCTATATGAAGATCTTTTAGAATCCCTCGTAACCAAATTGCTTCACAAGTCGCTGATGTAGTAGCCCTGTACTTTGCCTTTTGTAGAAGATAAAGCAATTGTTGGTTGCTTTTTACTACTCCAAGCATCAACAAAACCCTCAAGTTTTATTTTTGTTCCTTTACCATAATAAATGCTATACCTGAGTGTCCCTTTGACATACATAACGCAAAATCCTTTTTGCCGCTTTCCAATGACAAACTTTTGGTAAAGACATGAATTGACTCACCATGCTCACTGCATATGAAATGTCTGGTCGAGTAGTTGTTAGATAGATAAGACTACCTACAAGCTGCCTATAAAGTGTTTCATTCACACTTTCAGAATTTTCCTCTTTTGTAAGCTTTACACTTGGATCATAAGGTGTAGAAATGGACTTACAATCAAGCATGTTAAACTTCTTGAGTAACTCTCTTGCATACTTTGCTTGTGATATGAAAAGATTTTCCTTTGATCTCCAAACTTCAATACCCAAACAATACTGAAGTCTCTCTAAATCTTTCATATCAAACTCCTGTGAAAGATTCTTCTTTATCTTCTCTATTAGTGACTTATTTGACCCTGTGATAATAAGATCATTTACATAAAAATGACTATGTCATCTAAATCTTTCATAATATAAAGCGTTGACTCTGACATGCTTCTATAAAAATTTTCAAAAAATAATTGTTGATACGTGTATACCATGCTCTAGGCGCTTGTTTCAACCCATATAATGCTTTCTTTAACTTGCAAACCAAGTGCTCTTTGCCTTCAACCTCATAACCCTGAGGTTGCTCCAGATAAACCTCCTCTTCAAGGTAACCGTTCAAGAAAGCACTCTTGACATCCATTTGCTGAATATCCCATCCAAAATGAGATGCAATCGCCAAAACACTCCTCAAAGTATTCATTTTAGCAACATGTGCGGAAGTATCTTCATAGTCAATTCCTTCCCTCTGAGCATGTCCTTTGGCTACTAATCTGGCTTTATACTTATCTATAGAACCATCAGACTTAAACTTGGTTCTATAATTCCACTTGCAACCAATTGGTTTCTTACCCGCTGGAAGTTCAACAAGATCCCATGTCTCGTTTTTCATGCATACGATGATGCTTGCCCATAACACATCCTTCACAAATTTTTCCTGAAGATACAATATTAGGTAATCCTATTACCATATTATTGTCTTTTAGAACCTATAAGCTTTTATAGTTCAGATGTCCAAGCCTTTCATGCCATATCTTGCTCTACATGCTATCAGAAGCTACACAAGCCTGATGATCCGATGTAGTCACATCAAGTTTGTAAAGTCGACCTTCCAAAGATTTTATTTTTGTCTTTGATAAGACACTTCTGATCATCAAACTCAACCTCCATGTGCAGTTTAGCAATAGCAGAAACTGAAAGTAAATTCTTCTTTAAACCTGGAACATAGAGAACATTCTTAATTTCTCCTATATCTCTTGAAGGTAAATGTACTCTTACTGTACCTCACCTTTGATGTCGTAAGAAGAATCGTCTCCAAGCTTGACATGTGAATTTACACCACTGTCATCAAATTGTGTAAACCACTCACGATGTGGTGTCATATGTTGCGTTGCTCTAGAATCAATATACCAACAGTCTTTAGAGATCTCTGATGTTGAAGCTGAGAATAACTCATAGCATCCCACAGCTTCACTTTTGTCTTCGTCTTCAATGAAGTTATCTGACTAATTCTTCTTGCCCTGGATTGCCTTCTTTTTCCTGCACTCAAACACAAAATGACCATATTTACCACGAAAGTTACAATTATCATTTCTCTTTGGATTGGATTTGGAACTATCTCCTTTTTCCGTATTGTCCTTGCCTTCCTGCTTCTGATCCTTTTTGCCTCCTTTCCTCTTGCCCTCCTTACCTTGATTCTTGGAAAAGAATCCCAGTTCCTTGAAGTCTTCCCTAGACATCAAGTTTTGTCTTCGTAATTCCTCTTGAAGTAGCAAACCATTGAGCTCGAATGTCGGCGATCTCTCCCTCAAACTTAGTTTCATAACAAAGTTCTGATATTGTAATGGTAAGCTATTTAAAACAATTTGTACTAGAGTATTATCAAGTACAATTTCTCCTATAGAAGACAATTGATCTCTTAAATCCTTCACCCTGGTAATAAAATCCGTAATGGATTTTTCTGATTCCATGTTCAAGGTATGAAGCTTATTGTTCAAGAACAACGCTCGAGACTTACTTACCGTTTCATATGTGTTCTTAAGGATATCCCATGCATCCTTAGGCCCAACTGCATTCCTGATTAGAGGAATAACCTTATCCTTCTTGTCCCATGACAATTTCCCAATAATCTTTGTCCTGAAGTATATTTTGAAGTTTGAATTTCCACAAGCTGTAGGTAGATCCATTTAACTTGCTTGATTATGGAAGAACAGATTCATTCAGACTCCCCATCTTTGTCGTACAAAAAATGACGGGCCTTTTATTACGAATATACTTGCATGCAACAATCTATTAACTGTCGCCTTCCCTGGTAGCACCTGTCTAGATACTACTTGCCTCAGATTTACTTGTCTGCTGTCCCAGATAGAACCTCTCTGGTTTTGACTTGACCTGTTCAGGTTCTGCCTCACTCAGATAACACCTATCTGATTGTTATCTGTTGTGAATCTGATCTGATTTTTTCAGATGTTGATGTCCCCAGATAGAACCTGTCTGGTTCTGATCTGTCAAGGTTGATGCCACCCTCAGCTGATGCCTTCACCAGCTGCTATCATCCTGTTCTGATCTGATCTTGTCGCCCTCAGATATGCCTGCACCAGCTGCTGCCTCCACCAAAGATTGCCGTCCTCAGATATGCTTGAACCAGATGTTGCTCCACCAGAGACTGCCGCCCTCAGATATGCCTCTGTTTTGGAAACTGCCTCAGATAAAGCCTGTCCTGGACACTGTTTCCTCAGGTACTGCCTGTCTGGTTGCTGCTGCCACCTTCAGATGAACCTGCACCACATAAAACCTGCACAAGAAAATACCTGTTCTGCTGTCCTGGATGTTGCATCCCTCAGATTGGCCTGTCTGATACTGCTACCTGTCTAGAAGCTACCTGCGCCATACGTGATCTCCACCAGAAAAACCCGCATAGGATGGCGCCTCCACCAGATGCAACCTTCACCAAATAGCACCTCCAGTAGATGCGATCTCCACCAGTAAAACCTGCAGTGCTGATCTTCTCCTTCCTTCCGTAGATCCCGATCTTAACGAGATGGCTCTAATACCATGTTAGAATCGAAGAGATTCTCTAATTGGAGTAGACTAATCTTATTAGTACTCACACAAATCATCAACCAGAATCTGAAGAAGAAGAGAGACTGCAAGAAGCTATGCTTCATAAGCTGGAAATTGAGATAACAATGGAGGTGGGCGCCCATCTACTCTTATAGAGACTGCCCACAATGAAAAGCAAAAGCTATCCTTCTACAATAGCAATTTAAATGCTAATTATGAAGTCTTAACAATAGAAATCTATGCTAACTTGGTTAAAATAGGCCTTCTAGCACGCAGGCTGGCCTCTACAATTAACCATTAATTGTAACACTTTTCTCCCATTCCATGCCTACCTCTCACCTGTGATTGCTTGCCCTCTCAAAATTGTTGCCAATGATGAGTAGTCATGCCGCCAAACTGTTGTCAACTAGTTTTGATTGTTTATTTGGCAATTTGGAGGCCAAAGTGAAATCTTAACTTAGAGATAGTTTCATATTTGTCAATGGAGGCCTAAATAGTGGTATTAATATTTTTGGCAAGTATATAAGTGGATGAGGCCGAGTTTGGACTCATTCTAATTGGCTATTTTTGGTACATTGCATTTAGACTAGTTGTTCTAGGTTTTTGGTTAAGTACCTAGAAGTTGCCATTTTAGGGCATACTTAGGGAAAGTGGCCAAATGACATTATGGCTGCTATAAATAGTTGTACCTGCATGGAGAACACATCATGTATTGATCATTGTATTCTCTTATGATGTTGAGAATTCAGCTTTGTTGATTCTATGTCCATCTCTTGTGATTTTTTCATGATATCTTGAGTTTCTATGTGTAAAATGTTGATTTTCTTGTTGATCTAGCTTTCACACGTGTGGAGTACTTTGTTGTACTGCTGTTGTATAAAAAGGGACAGTCTAGGTGTATAGTCCAAATTGGATAAAGATCATTAATGATACTTCCGCAACTCCCTGTCAGTAGTAGGAGGTATCTCGACACCTGTGATGATCTCCCATAATCTCGATCCTAGAGAATATTTTGCATCTTGAACTTCCATATGTCGCAGTTTGTTCCATCCATCTTGCTAGACTCCGGCAACACAACATCGTTCAACCCTGCCATTATACTGATCTATAGCTACGCCCAACAACCTGAATTTCCAGCGAATAATTGTAGTGATCAAGTTCTGTACCAAATTATCACTCCTCTTTCAGCAAATAGTTGCACTTCAGTGATCTGATCTGTCCCAATCAAACAATTCTGATCTTCAGACAACGATCCAGGTCTGTTAATAATCAGATGCAGGTATGATTCTGTAGCAAGCAGATAGTCTGATTGTCAGTGATCTGAAGCAGCGAACTGTCAACAGATTCAGATTTGCAGCAGCAAAGAGGTTAGTAGATTCAAATCTGTAGGAAACAAGTCTGGCGATCAAATCTAATCCGGTAGGCATTGAAGAGACCCAATTGGCAGCCAGTCAGCGAACATGTTCAACCAGTGACGAGTCATAGCCAGCGATCAGGTCCTGTTCTGATCCAGTGTACAGGTCAGCAGCAATCAGCCTGTAGACAGCCAGTAACCTCCCTCCAATCTTCTCCTAGAAGATTCCCATTGTCTTCCTAACAACGTTGACTCTACATGCAGGTTTTCCCCTACTACCTCCCTCGCCGTCTCTTGTTTCACATAGTTTTCCTTTCCTATGAGTTGAATCTTCCACTTTGCCTTGCAGTTGCATGAACCAACTTCCATGTAGTTTCAATGACCTGTTAATGTTCTCCTGTAGTGTTCTTGATTAGTAACAACTTGTCTCCAACAATACACTGATCTATAACATGTAGCGATAGCACTCCAACACTAGCAAGTCCTGACTAGTGTTCCTTGGTTCTTCATGATTTGTAGAAAACTCCAATGCTTTGCCCTACATATTTTAAGCTAACCTTTTCCTTGGCACTCTTGTTGTTTTCCAACGATCAAATCTGTCCTTTTTCCAGTAGCGATTTGTTTTCCTGCAACAATTTGATCTGATTGCCAGCAAGGTTACACCCCGATTCAAACCGGCCAATTCGAACCGATTCTTTCCGGTTCGAACAGGCAGGCCAGGTTCGAATCGGAATACGGTTCGAACCGAATTTTTTTTTTTTCAAAACGTTTTTTTTTGACATTTTGGGTTTTTTTTTTTTTTTTTTTGCCCTAAATCCGGTTCGAACCGAATTCCGGTTCGAACCGGGTCCGAATGGTTCGAAGGTTCGAACCACGGTTCAATGCAACTATGATTGCCAGTGATATGATCTGGTTCACTGATCCGGCGAACCGGCAACAACAAGCAGTGAACAAGTAATTAGGTTAGATCCAGCTCAGCAAATAGGTCCAGCAACGATCATATACTATAGGCAGCAATCTGGCAGTAGGCAGCCCACGATTTGATATGTAGCAGCTTCCAACTCAGTATACAGCTCAACAAATCAGTTTTCCAGCAGCGATTAGGTCTCAGATCAGAAAGCAACCTTGCAGGCAGTAGCAAACAAGTCAGCGATCAGCCTGTAAATGTTCTCTGATGATCCTATCTTCTCCCATGTTGTACTCAGAACAACGTTGTCTCCACGATTTGCTGTCCTACAACACCCTGACATCTGAGGCAGATTTTATAATCTCCTCTTGCAACACAGCTCCTACTTGTAGCACCGAATCTCCTTCCACAAAGCTGCCACCCTTGTAGATGAAGATCAAAATTGTGAGCTGGCTAGTGTCCCAAACCCAATTGAAACCGAATGCTGATTGGGCCCGTTGACTTGTGTAATGACTCGTGGACCTGCATGGTTGCCACATGTCATGTTCCAGGATGTGTGCTAGGCTTGGAGACCCCTTCCTTGGAGGTATACAAGGAGGAGAGGATGGAGAGTGCTTGTGCACAGCCAGGATTGCTAGCCTGAGGTAGGAGATGGTTGAAGGCTTGGCAGTGGTATGGGACGCTATAAATTAGATTTCCATGTAATGAATTTGGATAAAGTAGATATAATACTTGGTAAGGAGTGGTTCTATGAGAGGAACGACTCGTTAAAGAAAAACTATGTGACAGTTTGTCGTTCTTGCATAACGACTCTCTCATTGAATTGAATGGAAATGTGGATATTTCTTCTCCTTATATGCTTTATGCTATGGAAACAGTTAAATGTATGGATGTTGTTGATTGTAATTCTTATTTATGTTGGTTGAAGGATTTCATTTACCATGAAGAATGCAATTTACAATATTATAATTTCCAAATGGAATTAATGTTGACCTTAGGGGTCGTAAAGCTAGATGGTCGGAAGTGCTCCAAGAATTTCATTATGACATTGAGTACCAGAAGGGTACTTCAAATAGTGTTCGAATGCTTTAAGCCGGATTGGAGAGGTTAGTCAGTTAAGCTTTTCTGAGATCCAATCTGAATTATATCTGTCCTGAAGAGATTTGTGTAAGGCCGATAGGTACTTCGGTCGTATTTGGCTAGATGTCCTGGCAGGTACTTCTAGATCTAGTGGTGAACTTGGAATGCAGGATTCCAAGGTTTCTCCTTAGGACAAGATATCAAGAGACTATTCCATTAGGAATGGGTTACTTTTCCGAAATGGAAAAGTTTGTGTGCCAAAAAGTTTGTGGACCTGCATGGTTGCCACATGTCATGTTCCAGGATGTGTGGTAGGCTTGGAGACTCCTTCCTTGGAGGTATACAAGGAGGAGAGGTCTCTCAATCCATTCATTCTATCTACCTAGGAGAAGGTGGAGGGAGAGCGCTTGTGCAGAACCAGGAGTGCTAGCCCGAGGTAGGAGATGACTGAAGGCTTGGCAGTGGTATGGGACGCTGTCAGGGTTGGAGGTCGGATCTTGCTTGTTACAGGTCACGGGTCAGGGCACGGAGGGTGGATCTGCATTGGATCTGGCGGGGTGGATCGTGAGCGTTCGGTTTCTATGATGACCGGCACCTGGCGGTTTAGGGTTTTGAGTTTGTAACAGCTAGAGACACCACCTCCACACCTTGAAGATGGTCGGATCAGATTGCATATGATGATTGACTCCATTTGTTTAGTACCTCTTTGTTCTCTCGAATCTTGAACCATGTTCTGATACCATGTTAGAAAACCGAGTTGATCATACAAAGATTCCTCTTTGGTAATACAATAGTCATACACTTGAGAGAGAACACAAGTGATGAGAAACTCCAACTATGTCCCACTGCAAATGAGCTAGGGCGCACTACATACTTATAGATTTGTTTATGCCGAAAAGCAAAAGCAAAAGCAATCTAAAAGCAATTGCCTAATTGATGTCTCTGTATAAGGTAAAAGCACCAACACCTATCTATAGCAAAATTTGTGCTCCAAATCAAGCACTAGAATCTTGACCTTGAGTCTTACTAAATTCTAACTTGACTTTACTAAATATAGGTAAGGGCCCCTAGAATTAGCACGTAGGCATGGCCCAATAATCCTAATTAACCTAGATGACAACATTAGGGGTAACAATGTGAACATCAACTCTAACAGAAGGTGCTGAACAAGCCTTTTATGGACTGAAATAGGCACCAAGGACTTGGTATAGCCGAATTGACAAGTACTTTGGAAGGCAAGGGTTTCAAAAGAGTAAGTCTGACCAAACCTAAATCTCTCATCTCAAATGGTATTTAACTTAATGCAATGCATTTTAGGATGAAATTTAGAACATATAATGTCGCGGTCAGTGCAATAGGGAAACTATAAATTAAGTATACAGACAAGTGAATGATTTATGACAATTGTGTTCAAAAATGTTGGTGGAAGATTGGGTTTTGAAAGTTTCTTATATCTCGCATTGTTATATCAATCTGAATTATGTACCATCAAGATACTATGCTCAAAGTCATTACATACTTACTTTACAATTCAATTTCAATTCGAGTTTTTAAATAACCCTCTAAACGATCAATTTTAATGATGTCTGGTGGAATGGTAGGATCCTCCATGTTTTATAACTTTAAAATGGAAAATCTTATTTGGGTCACGTATTGTTTGTGAGCAGCAAGCATGGCGATGAAGAGAATCTTGATTCTTTATGGAAAGGCTACCAAGAAGCATCTAGCCAGGTTTGTGGTTACCAAGAAGCATTTAGTCAGATTTGTGTGATGAAGATTTCTTCTACGTTTGCCATAGACGATCTTTGAACGGATTCATATTGAAAATATTTGTGCACAATTAAAGACTTTGGTTTCATTGTGCGGGAGGTTTGGACAAATTTTTTTGGGAGGGTTCTTTTAACTGTTAAAAGAATATGGATGAATGTTTTTGTGAAGCATAATCATCGTGCATGTTTTGTTCAAATGTGCATGTTTAGGTGTAAAAGAAACATTAAGCATTCTACTCATCCTTTTAGTTGAGAGAGAGAGAAACAAATAAAGATCTTTGGTAATGTCCTTGAAATACACTAAATAGCTACAAGCTCAAACTACATATAGTGCTGGCACAGTCAAAGTCCATCAGCCTGGTATAATAAATGTCCATCAGCCTTTGAAAAAAATGGTGTATAGTATGCTGTGAAACTATCTGAATGTGTCGCGAACGTCTGTCTCCGAGTGAACTGTCGGTGTCGTCTCTGCTGCTGTGGAGCTGTGGATTGTGGCCTAGGAACTGGC
Source organism: Diphasiastrum complanatum (assembly GCA_029204225.1). Classification (NCBI taxonomy): domain Eukaryota; kingdom Viridiplantae; phylum Streptophyta; class Lycopodiopsida; order Lycopodiales; family Lycopodiaceae; genus Diphasiastrum; species Diphasiastrum complanatum. The sequence goes on from CM055108.1 coordinate 23,327,707, forward strand.
TCTCTCTGGGTGTCGACACTGCCTCTGTCGTCTATGTCTGGAAGCCTCTAGAATCTCAGCCTCTCCATCAGAGTCACTGCTCAAGGCTACCTCCTGTCTCTGTCTCCGGCGGGATCACTCCCTGACGCTCAGCTGTATCAAGGAGGGTACAATTATGTCCAGTCTCGTCATCCACATACAAGAGAGAGAGAGAGAGAGAGAGAGAGAGAGAGAGAGAGAGAGAGAGAGAGAGAAGAAATGTCACATTCTTCAAGCAATAATAATGGTTCTGAGTTTCCCACAGATCAGCTATAGTGCTGGATTGAAAAATCTACTAGTTTACTGTACCTTTTTTTGTGTTGAATGTCTGCCTTCTTTTTTTATCTTTCTATGTTTATATTTGAGTAATGCAATGGTTTTCATTTTGTTGCAAATTATTGAGGATGATTGAAATGGTGGCAGGACGAGACACAAAAAGCACTGGAAGCATTTCTGGTTAAGTTTAATGAATATTTCAAGAACTGGAGGACTACTGATTCACACAATGCTGTGACCTTAGACTCTTTAAGCACAGGAGTCATACAACCCTTGGTTGATCATGAAAAACATGAGGGGTCTGATATTGTAGATGCATCAGCTGAGAAAACTGTTAACTTTGAAGGCTGTGTTTATGGTCATCCAACAAGGGTCGTTGTCGGACTTGTCCAAGAACTGAAAGCTCTGGCAAAGACAATAACAGAGAGTAAGTTGATGGCATTGTCTTTCTCACTGCATCTTTGTTAAATTGTTCTTTAGAATCTTCTCTTCCTTAAAGTTTTCAGTGTCATACATTTATGGCCCTTTGCTATCATTATCTATAACAAGGAATGTATGGAGATTAATTTCTCCGATGATTGTAAGTGTTAGAAAACTGAAAGGTAGTGGGTGCTTTCAGTTGTTGGTGGTTTGATGTATAAAAGTTTGGCTTTGTTTGCAAACTACAGCATATTCTACTCTTAAAGTGAACGATAATCTTGTAAGCAAGAAAATGAATGTATTAGCTCATGTGAAAAAGAGTTGAGACCATACTTCTGAAGTCAATTAGTGTGTTGACTTTATTCCCTTTAATATACTATCGGGGGTGGCTTGCTTAGCCATTATCTTAACTTTCTCATATATCAATGATGTGGCTTCCTTGACCATATTGCTTCTTGTGTCAATTTTATAGTCTTTTGACTTAGTACAACATTGATCTAGTATAAGTAGTACATGTACAGAGATAAGGCTTATGTATAATAGCTTTATTCGATGTTGATGAAAATCTGTAAAGGCAGGCACGTGTGTCTTCCGTGTCCCTTTGTTCCTAACATTTGCAACACCATGCGGTGACCTGGTGCTCATAGCTTAATCTTACCTCGTACAGTCTTCACATGTTGTTTGTCTTGCCAAAACACATACTCTTCCATTATCAAATTGTTGAAGATGTGACGATTCTTAAATTTCATGATGACTTGGCAGAAACTGTCAACTTAGGGCACACATTAGCGCATGATATGAGCTTACAATTTCGTAGTCATTTATATCTCAAATAATCAAATGTAGACTACATGTTGGATCATATACTGTACTTGTCAAATAAACGTCGCCTTATGTATTGTAACTAATGAAGTCCAGTCTTCTTATGTGTCAAAGGACCTTGGGCATTGTGAAGAGACACAAATTTTAATTGTGTGTTCTCTCTCCAGTTACGTGTTGAATGCTTTTCTGATCCACAACACAATATGTACTTCCATACTTTAAAGAAAAACTTAACTACATTCCAAACTGGAATTCCCATGTAGTCCATTCTTTGAGTAATTGTGTTCCGATCCATGACCGTATTACTTTGACAATCTTGAAAGATAATTTTGGCCAATATGTAAGTTTGATCACGAAATTGTTCGATATAGGAGGTAGAGTTTTCTTTTGACCAACCTTTATACAAGTTGAAGAAAGTGGAAAGCCTTCTAGGAGGCCAAGGATACAAAATGATTTCGTGATCGTAGAGCCCACTTCACATGTTGGAGATTAGCCCCAAGCTCACGAGCATAGGGAGTCGGTGCCTGCAATCGCGAGAACACCCTATGCTCCCAGCCATACCCCCTTGCAGATACATTTTTGGAATTGTGACGTCATCCATGCATCGACAACAAGAAGGGATCTGAGAGAGTTTATCGAGGGTGGAAATTTCTTGTTTTCTATAGTGACACATTTGAGCCAGAAGGACCTGCCAACCTGTTCCAATTTTACTTGGGAATAAATATATTGGGATGAAGTGGCTTGCAGAGGGTCAAGCATAGTTACGCTTACTTTGAGACTCTGCATCACTGCTCATAGTTGTGGGACGTGATGAACATGCATATCACATATGGGTCTAACTTTTACCATATGGTCTTGGTTTGCAGAGTGAGGTGTTCATTGGAGCCTGCTATGTCCCTCCTACAACTTCCTCATATATAGAGAGCACAAATATTTCCTATATGCAGACTATAGTTTTGAGGAAGGAAAGGTCCTTCTCATTGGTGATTTGAACGCCAGGTTAACAGGACTGTAGGAGGTTATATTGGCATGCATGATGTGGACCCTGACCCTCTATTTACACATGCGCTGGGAGTTGAGGAGCTTGGTGTCTAGAGAGTATATAGGGCGGGTGCAATTACAAGATATGACAAGCACCTGTTGTGTTTCCACAATGTACAATATTACCATCCGGTACCATCACTTCAAACGTGTATCCCAATATATTACCTAATGACTTTTATTCTTTGTGTCGCGGTAGATTTATGAAACACTGTTGATGGCTAGCCACTATATGGCATCATTTTCAGTTCTCAGTTTTTTTTATATTTATTAGTCTTACTTTACGTCTTTTGGAAATTTTTACTCTGCGATTTTCATGAAGGACACTAATATATCTTCTTTCTTTTTCTCTCTTTAGAGGTTGAGGTTCAGGAGTAGTGTCATGCCTATACAAAGACTTTTTGTGGCTCTCTCTTTCAGTGTTATTGAGAGATCGACATGCATGTTACATATGGATATGACTTTCACGGAGGGAGATTGGTCTGCTAAAGATGTGTTTAGTGACGCCTATTCTTTTTAGAGGGAACAAATATTTCAACTTATACTTAGAGATTTCATCTTAATAAAAAGTTTCTAATGATGGTCAGGATCATATCATTTCAGAAATCTTCATATTTCATTTTTCAGCTGGTGTTCTGAGTCCTGAAAAACAGAAGCTTTTTTTTTGCTTATCTGCATTACAGGTTGTTTCCTTTTTCTGGATTTTCTATTTTTGTAGGGTCCTGAGGCTGTTTTTTTGAGGCAAATTAACTTAATGGCAATGATGGTGATGATGGTTGAGAATGTCATCTATGTGTAGACATGGTACCAGTATCATTATTTGCATTTCGTTTCTACAATATTATTGCTGTGGGGACTGATCAATGAGGCATACAGATTCTTGAAATCAGTTACTCAATGCAACACTTTATGGTTCCTAAAAGCCGTTGTTGAGTACTTTCAGGTATCTTATTCAAGTAACTTTTTAGATGATAGTTACAGGCTGATTGGTTATGCCTTGTGTTCTCGTGTAATGTTTGTTGCTCATCTTTGATCTGACTTGCAGTGCATTTTTCTTCGGAAAAAGATCCGTTCCTGATGCCACAAGCACTGGAAATTGGAATACTGCTGCTGGATGCTTTGGCAATTGTTACAAGATCTTCACACAACCGAATTATATTTAGTTTCTTTGGTGGGTTACAAATACTGATGGCCCTAATGAAAGGTATATACAGCAGTCAATTCCACTCTATTTTTCTCTGTGCTTTCAAAGTAGGAACAATGTCAAAGTTCTAATGAGCTAGGTGTGTTGATTCTATTAAAAGCTCTCTTTCTCTCTCTCATGCGGCACATACACATGCGCCCGCACCCACACTCGCACACACACACAGATGTATTGGCTGTTATGATAGTATGTATATTTGCTTGTCCTTCCTACCTTTTTGAATTCATGCTATCAAAGTTTTCTCTTGGGATAATTGGGAAGTGATATCTATTTGAACTCTGCTGATCAATATGTTGGCAGTGCAGCTACGGTTGTCAACCTAAAGACAGTTGCCACAGTAATCACTTCAGATCTAGAGCCAATTTCATCATCGGCTGTTTGCCTAAGTTTCCTGCACAATGTGCTGGTGAACATTGTATCAATCACCTCCAATTTCATAGCAGCTGAGGTTTCATCTCTCGAGACTTCCTTCTCATTGACAGATAGTCAGCCTTCCCAAATCTCTGATCCAGATGCTGTTGATATTTCTGAGACTTTTGATTTGGAGTTGGCTTCTTCTAGTCGTTCAAGCAGAATTGGAATCGGGAAATCTATGCAAAGGAGGTCATTTCCAAAGGGGAATTGGGCAGGAAATGTACCTTCCTCTTCGCCCTTGTTTGAGACAGGAGGACTTAATTGGTTCGTTGGTATGATTCATTATCGTGATCTACTGTTTTTTTGGTTAAATCTGAACAACTTATGGGTGAATAGAAGCCTTTGGGAGGAGGTTGGCCAGGTTGAGATGAGTCATAGTCTTTTCCTTGACTTTAATTGTTGCAGAAGATTGTAGCGGTTCTTTAATTATCCATGGTGCTCCGTGCATTATAGCTATCTCAGCTGCTTTGTCATATTCTGAATAATGCTTAGCTTGTAATATTCTAGTCACACATTGGACATTTGATTGCTGATACATATGCATATGTAAGTTCAAATTAGACATCACATTAAACTGATTTTGCTGCATCATTTGATCAAGTATCATAGTTTTATATAGCCTCTGATACCATAGTAATTAGTAGAAGCTTAATGAGATTTTCTGCAAGAGCTGAGGTCATCATATGCACAAGCCTCATTCAGATAGTGACAGAAACCTTCAAAAACCTCTACACTTGCTTTTAATTGTGAAAAAGAACACAGTCGACAAAATGAGCAAAAAACTTTCTCATATAACCAATTGATTATATTTTCCCATATTATCTAGAAGCTTTAAGTCTTATCTTGTTACTGTAGCTTCATAATTACTTTTTTCCTTGTGGTGAATTTGGCCTAAACTGAAGTTTGCAAATGTTCCAATTGAATATTTGGTACTTGACATTCACCATCCTGTAAAATTTTGCTTGGATCATTTTAATACAGCTTGTGGCATTGGTTCTGACCCATTTTAAACACTTCTGTAACCTCAAACTATCTTGGCTGCTATGATATATGCCATGATTTTATGGTTCGTTTTGAGCATGTTTTGCCTTCCATTGGAAGGCAGCAGTAATTTGAATAGACTTACTAATCGAGAATGATTGGCATGGATTTTCACTTGTTACTGTCAGGTCCTCACCTTCTAACATGCTTGGTTTACCTGTCAGTAAACTCTCATCCTGATGGGACCTGAACTTTCAGGACCACATAGGGTACCTAACAACAACGAGCTCCTGTTTATAGGGTGCTAACATATAGAAAGAACTCAAGGCAGCTGTGGAGACCATCAATGCTGCGTAGAAGTAGTGGGAATAATTGAATGCCATGTAATCAAAAGTAGCAATTAAGACCAGATGTAGTCATGTGAATGATAATTGCGAGGTAAACATAGGGCAGTGTTAGAAATCAATGTTTATTTGTACCCCTAATGTTTGTTTGGCCATGCGTGCGAGCTATTATAGGGGCCATTTCTATTTTAGTAAATCCTAAAGTCAAGTTAATTAGTCATGCATGTAGGAGGGTGCACTGGTTCTAGATTAGAACTTGATTTTACACTTAGAAATTCAATAAGGGTCTTTACCCAAAATAGATAGCAATTATGCAATCAGGTTTTTGCTTTTAGCTTTTGCTTTGTGCTTTTATCTTTTCACAAGGACTAAAGAAAGCATATAAGGAGGCTGACGCCCCCTACCTCCAATCATTTCATTGTAGAGAGCTCTTCTATTAATCTAAGTTTTCTTCGGTCTCTTATGGTGATCTTGATTTGTGAGTGTGAGTGCTAATATGATTAGGTAACTCCTGTCTGGAATTTGAAGATCAATTTCCGACATGGTATCAGAGCAGACTTTGTGTCTTGGAAGCTATCAAGATCCTACATGAGAGAGAGAGAGATTGTTTGCAGATCAGATTATTGAAGGAGCTGAAGCTACATGTGAAGTCAACGTTGTTATAAGCACAATGTGAATCTTCTAGGAGAAGATTGGATTGTCAGAGGCAAGTTACAAGCTGTTCGCTGACTGCTGACCTAATCGTTGGCTGGATCGCTGCTGACCTGAGTACCTGATTGTTGTCTGAACCTGTTCTCTGAGCTGGATCAGACCTACAGACCTGTTCGCTGCCTGCAGTGTTGATCGTTGCATGCGGACCTGATTACTGGTTGACTGCAGACCTGTCCGCTGATCTGAGACCTGGTTGCTGGCTGTCTACTATTTGATTGCTGATTGCAGGTTTGTTTGCTGGAGTGAAGGATGGGTACTATGGTACTAAGAATAATGGTAAAATTGAATTCTACAACAATTACTTTGATTGTCATAAGTATAGTTAGCTTATAGTAAGTACCTATTCTTTCAAGCTAACTGTAGCATGGTAATCAAGAAAGTACAGGAGGCCACACTCGTAAAAATTGAAAAGGTGTGGCACATGAAGAAAATCCAATATAAATGAAGGCTAGGAGATTTGAGCCAATAACTAAATCATGCAGAGATTGTAGCAATATACACACCATAAATGCACATTCATTTTGGATTGGCTTCCAGAACTCGTTCCGGGACATCCCTTTAGGGTTTTTCGGAATGTGCCCCAAATATTATTACTATTATTTTCTATGGAACCTGATTGCTGTTTTTTCCTGAATTTCAGGTTATTGAGAGTTGCTACAGATCATTATTATGGTAGGGTTGAATGATGCTGTGTTTCCGGAGTGTAGCAAGCTAGATGGTACAAACTACAACATATGGAAGCTCAAGATGCAGAATATTACTTAGGATTGAGAATATTGGGATATTGTCACAGGTGTGGAGATACCTCCTACTACAGACAGGGAGTTTGGAGAGTATCAGAAGCGGAGGAGAAAAGCTTATCATATCATTAACTTGTCTGTTAAAGATATGATTATACCTCATATCAGGGATGTTGCTGGACCCAAGGAGGCTTGGGATATTTTGAAGAATTTATATGAGACTGTAAATCAATCTCAAATTTTATTCTTAACTAATAAGCTACATACGTTAAAGATGGGAACAGGTGAATCAATAACGGACTACTTTACTCAAGTGAAAGATCTGAGAGGGCAACTTATTGCTGTTGGAGAAGGTGTTCCAGATTTAGAGTTGGTATCTATCATGCTTAATACTCTAGCTTTGGCTTATCAGAACTTTGTGAAGATGTTGAGGCCTTATTTCGATGAGTTGAATGCAATATTGCTATAGGATGAAATGAGATGACAAAATCTTCTCAACAGGGATAATTCCAGGGAGCTGGCATTCTTAGCAAAGATCAAAGTTCAAAGAGGGGTGGCAAAGGGAAAAGAACAAAAAGAAGAAGTAGCAAGATTAGGAAGAAAATCAGTCAAATCAATTAGAAGATGGAAAGAAAGCAATTCGAAAAGGACATTGCTTTGTTTGTGGAAAATCAGGGCATTACACAAAGAAGCGTTGACGCAATGTTTCATGGGGTTGTTATGGATAGGTTATTAGGTTGCGAGAATCTGTTCATGCCAGCATAAAGCTTATGGCCCTTGAGAAATCATGCTCAAGTGCATTTTAATTTCTGGAAGTATTTTTTAACAGTTGTTTCAAACGTAGGAAGCGCTTTTCGAAACGGGCCCATTTCAAACGCGTTCCTTCGTTCGAAACACGTTTCGATGAATTATTGAGAAGCAGGATGGTAATTTTGCTGAAGGACTTAATACAAAATTAAGTGCCTTGGATTTTAAAGATTGTGAGTTGTGTTCAGCATTAGTATCTTCTTGTGACTTCTCAAAGGAAGAGGAGTGTTGGTTTATTGATTCAGGTGCATCGAAGCATATGACACCTAGGTGAGGCTGGCTATCTAGTGTTAGAGAACTGGATGATGGATCAAATGTGAACTTGGGATATAAGTACACATATGATATAAATGGAGTTGGAAAAGTACAAGTTCAACTACCTTCAAGAAAGATTGGAGACATAACGGATGTGCCTTATGTACTAGGCATCAAGAAGAACTCACTCTCAGTATCGGCTATTTGTGAAGCAACATATGGTTGTACAGTTTGATGAAGAGCGGTGTCACATCGAAAGGAAGGACAATGAAGTAGTAGTTGAGGGCATTATTGCAGGAAGGTTGTACAGACTTTAGACTCAAGTGATCATCATGCAAGTATTGCGGATATTGGATCAATAAGTTATGGCACGAAAGGTTTGGACATCTGAGTTCAAAAGTCTACAAGTCTTGGGAAAATACAACATGGTATAGATTTACCTCAGTTTGTTTCTGCTCACAAGTTTTGTGAGGGCTGTGTCTTAGGGAAACATCATATGAAGAAGTTTCATCTAGTACTTTCAGGGCGAGAAATGTGTTCATACAGATTCGTGTGTTCCCATGAAAACTTTGAGCAAGTTACTTTATGGTGTTTGTCGCTGATTATTCTAGGAAGACGTGGATCTATCTTCTAAAGAATAAGGGTGAGGCATTCAAGTATTTCACATGGTTTAAGACACAGGTGGAGAAAGAAACAGATAGACAGATTAAGATACTTTATTTGGATAAAGGGGGGGAGTATCTTTTTACAAAACTTTAGGTGTTTTGAAAGGATCATAGTATGAAGAGACAATTTGCAAGTACGGAAACGCCTCAATAAAATGGAGTTGCAGAAACCAGTCTATTTTGGAAACTGCGAGGAGCATGATTAAAACTTCCAAGTATGTTTTGGGGTGAAGCAGTTTAGATAGTGGTTTATCTTTTGAGTCGAACTCAATCATAAAGAACAAGCCTTGGAGTCTTGTTTAGTTATCTACAGGTAAAAAGGCCATTGGATGCAAGTGGATCTAGAGAATCGAGTATCAATCAGATGGTTGGTTCTATATATAAACATAAGGCAAGATTAGTTGCAAAAGGGTATGCTCAACAAGAAGGGATTGACTATGAAGAAACATTTGCACCAGTTGCTAAGTCAACTATTATGAGGACAATTTTGTCACTAGCAGCTCAGTTTGGATGGAATATTCAACAAATGGATGTTAAGAGTGCATTCCTGAATGGATTTCTAGAGGAGGAAGTCTACATGGAGCAGCCAGAGGGATACATGGTGGCTAGACAGGAAGACAGGGTTTGCAAGTTTTACAAGGCATTATACGGACTTACCTATACTAAAAATAGATAGTACCTATACTAAAAATAGATAGTACCTATACTAAAAATAGATAGTACCTATACTAAAAATAGATAGTACCTATACTAAAAATAGAAATAGGCCTTCTAGCATGCAGGCTGGCCTCTACAATTAATTAATTAACCATTAATTCCTAACACTCCCCCTTAATGGATAATTGATTATCAATAAGACCTAGGAGTGTCTTAAACTTTTCACGATCAAGTCCTTTTGTGAAGATATCTGCAACTTGATCATTGGTGTTGCAGTAGATCAACCCGCTTTATACTTATCTATAGAACCAACTTGGTTCTATAAATCCACTTACAACCAATCGGTTTCTTACCTGCTGGAAGTTCAACAAGATCCCATGTCTCATTTTTCATAATAGAATTATACTCCTCATCTATAGCAGTCTTCCAAACGTGTTCTTTTGCAGCATCTTCATTAAATAAAGGATCCTCTGAATCCAACACTGAAGCCATAAACGCATAATGCGTTTCTTCTCCATCTTCACAATAGTCAATCTCTTAGCTCCTTGTTGGCTCGATTCTCCCTCATCTAACATTTGACTATCTTTTATAGTCTCAAAATACCATCTTGGTAACTTCTTTGTCGGTGACGTAGAAGGAGAATAAGTATCAAATACTCTTGACCTTTCCTTTCGTTTACCAAGATCCACCTGTGTACTCACCCTTGGTACAATTTGTGTAGAAGCTGTATCACATGGACCTGTATCTTCCTGAACATCATCTATAATAGGAGTTTCTGATGTAGGAGAAAATACATCCTCCTCATGATCTTCTAGGTTAGAAGACTCACTTTCTTCGAACACGACATCCCTGCTCATAATCACCTTCTTACTGGTAAGATTATAAAGGCGATATGCCTTCTTTTCCTCATCATAACCCAAGAATAAACACTTGATTGCCTTTGAATCAAGTTTTTTACGATTATCTTTAGGAATCTGAGCATATGCAACACAACCAAAAACTCATAGATGATCCACTTTAGGTTTTATACCTGTGAAAGCTTCTTCTGGAGATCGATTTAGAACAGCTTTTGTAGGACTTCTGTTAAGTAAGTAAACTGCTGTACTAAGTGCTTCGCCCCACAAATGATTCTTGAGGTTCTTACCTCGTAGCATGCTTCGAGCACTCTCCACAATAGACCTGGTCTTTCTCTCGGCTACTCCATTATGCTGTGGTGTATCAGTCGAAGCAAATTGTCTCTTGATTCCATGCTCTTTGTAGAATTCCTGGAACGTAGAATCTTGATTTTCTTTCCTGTCTGCTTCTCAACAAGTGATTTGAACTGAGTAAAGAACTTAAAAGTTTGACTTTTATACTTAAGCAAGTATATCCATACCTTCTTGGAAAAATCATCCACAAATACCATGAAGTAGGATGCTCCCCCTATAGACTTCGTCTGCATGGGACCACATAAGTCTGTATGAACAAGCTCCAAGATCTCCTTGGCCCTATATGCTCCATCCTTAGGAAACTGCATACGATGATGCTTGCCCATAACACATCCTTCACAAATTTTTCCTGAAGATACAATATTAGGTAATCCTATTACCATATTATTGTCTTTTAGAACCTGTAAGCTTTTATAGTTCAGATGTCCAAACCTTTCATGCCACATCTTGCTCTCCATACTATCAGAAGCTGCACAAACCTGATGATCCGATGTAGATGCATCAAGTTTATAAAGTCGACCTTCCAAAGATCCTGTGACCACAACTTTGTAACCTTTGTTTTTGTCTTTGATAAGACACTTTTGATCATCAAACTCAACTTTCATGTTCTATTTAGTGATAGCAGAAACTGAAACTAAATTCTTCTTTAAACCTGGAACATAGAGAACATTCTTAATTTCTCCTATATCCCCTGAAGGTAAATGTACTCTCACTATACCTCGACCTTTGATGACGTAAGAAGAATTGTCTCCAAGGTTGACATGTGCATTTACACCAGTGTCATCAAACTGTGTATACCACTCACGATGTGGTGTCATATGTTGCGTTGCTCCAGAATCAATGTACCAACAATCATTAAAGTTCTCTGATGTTGAAGCTGAGAATATCTTAGTTAAAATAGATTTCTATACTATTCTAGCAAAATTGGTACTTATACTATAAATAGAAGGTACCGATACTAAAAAAAGAAATAGGTCGTCTAGCACGGAGGCTGGCCTCTACAAATAATTAACTAGCCATTAATTCCTAACACTCCCCCTTAATGGATAATTGATTATCAATAACACCCAGGAGTGTCCTGAACTTTTCAAATTTTTTTACAACCAAGTCCTGAAGATATTTGCAACTTGATCATTGGTGTCGCAGTAGATCAACTAGCTTCATACTTATCGATAGAACCATCAGACTTAAACTTGGTTCTATACATCCACTTGCAACCTGCTGGAACTACAACAAGATCCCATGTCTCGTTTTTCATGATAGAATTGTACTCCTCATCCATAGTAGTCTTCTAAACTTGTTCCTTTGTAGCATCTTCATAAAATAAAGGATCCTCTGAATCCAACACCGAAGCCATAAACGCATAATGTGTTTCTTCACCAGCTTCACAATAGTTTCCACGTGATCGTGTCAATCTCTTAGCTCCTTGTTGACTCGGTTCTCCCTCATCCAACATTTGACTATCTTGTATAGTCTCACAATACCATCTTGGTAATTTCTTTGAAGGTGACGTAGAAGGAGAACATACTCTTGACCTTTCCTTATGTTTACCAAGATCCACCTGTGTTCTCACCCTTGGCTCAAATTGTGTAGATGCTGTATCACATGGACCTGTATCTTCTTGAACATCATCTATAACCGGAGTTTTTGTTGTAGGAGAAAATACATCGAGTTCGAGGTCTTCGAGTTCTACATCTTCTTCATCGACCTCGTTCGAATTCAAGATCTTTGAGTTCGATGTCCATGTCATCCACACTGCCCTATACGACAGAGACCACGTCACAGTTCACTTTAGCACCTTTTAGTAACTGCGTTGTTTCATCCTTGTTGCCCACACAGTCTCGTAACTGTTTTCATGTGTATAGTCATAACGGCAATTCACGAGCATAAGTATATATACATGTAAGATTATTACATGATGATGAGAAGTGGAGAAGAGTGAATTAGAGTTCCTGCGCAAACTCCATTGTCTTAATTATCTGGGCGCCAGATGTGACCTCCACCAGAAAAATCTACACAGGATGGTGCCTCCACCAGATGCGACCTTCACCAAATAGCGCCTCCACTAGATGCGATCTCCACCAGTAAAACCTGCAACGCTGATCTTCTCCTTCCTTCCGTAGATCCGGATCTTAAGAACCCTGCTCTGATACCATGATAGAATTTAGAAATCGGAGTAGACTAATCTTATTAGTACTCACGCAAAACATCAATCACAATCTGAAGAAGATGGACTGCAAGAAGCTATGCTTCATAAACTAAAAACTGAGATAACAATGGAGGTGGGCGCCCATTTGCTCTTATAGAGATTGCCTAAAATCAAAAGCAAAAGCTATCCTTCTACAATTATGAAGTCTTAACAATAGAAATCTATGCTATCTTAGTTAAAATAGATTTCTATACTATTCTAGCAAAACTGGTACTAATTTAGGTACCTATAATAAAAATAGATAGTACCTATACTAAAAATAGAAATATGGCTTCTAGCACGCAGGCTGGCTCTACAATTAATTAATTAACCATTAATTCCTAACTATATGGTTAGTTAGTTTATGGCTAAGCCTAAACAAGTTCATTGGAGAGCTAAGCGAATACTCAGATATATCAAGGGTACATTGAGGTTTGGTATTCTCTATGGGAGACAAGATGATTTGAAGGTACAGGGATATGTGGAGATGCAAAAGATCGAAGATCTACTACAGATTATGTCTTTAGTCTTGGTTCAGGTCCTATATCTTGGAGTTCAAAGAAGCAGCATACTATTGCATTATCATCTACAAAAGTAGAGTATCGAGCTACTATGAGTGCAACAAGTGAAGCAATATGGTTACGAAGGATTATACAAGATGTTCATATGGTACAGGATACACCTATAGTACTTCAATGTGATAATCAGAGTTGTATTAAACTTGAACTGGAGCTCATCTATTGCGCTATAGAAGAGCAAGTTGCAGATATCTTCACCAGAGGACTTGGCAAAGAGAAGTTTCAAAAGTTTAGAAAACTTTTGCTATGAGATTAGAAGGAGATATCATTGCTTATTTCGAGACATGCCATTCACGCTATGTTCACTCATCACATAAATAAGGTCCTAAATACATGTTAATAACCTGGGGGAATTCAATCAGTGAGATGATGACAAATTGAGCTATGTTATAGCATGGAGAGTTTTTCATGATTACATGTAGTTGATGTTGAATCAAGAAAAGTATTAAAAGAAATTTTCCATGGTAAAAATAGCAAGGATAGTACGTTTTTAGTTTATTGCCATTAGAGCCTTCTAACTCTCTCTTACACATTCCCTAGCCTCCAAAAGTTATCCCATCAAATGCTATTTTTGAAAACTTATTCAAAAAGTTTCAAATTTTGGCTAGGATAAAGATAAAAATGTAGCATTGAATAAAAAAGATTCGAAAAGTTTTTTAACCATGTGAATTGAGATTTGTTGTAACGTGCTGGAGAGTCTCATGAGTTACTTATCTACAATGCCTTGTCACGAAATCTCATGTGCCATTTTCGTAGTGGCAAATACAATGTGATCACCATCTAATGGTGTTGCTCCCTTCATCCAATATTTTCAGGCTTTATGGCCATGGCCACCAATCTTCGACTTGTGAGCACTCTTTCTTCAGTTTTCAGATTGGATCCATTTCTCTACAGTTGTCTACACTTACTATTCTATTCCACATCCATCTCACTCCACTTTCTGTAGTCAACATGCATATACAAAATGATGCTATCCTAGATATTAAAGGCTATTTTCTCACTTTTGCCCTTCACAAGATTCTCCTATCTACACAATCCCCTTATCTTTTCATCACAAACCCAGCATCAGACGCTATTTCTGTTCAACACATGATATGATGAGCAGTGGTTTCTTTTCCACTTAAATTTCATTCATATACATAATACATCACCTCATGAGACATATCATAAGTGATTGGTCTTGTAAAAATGAGCCTTTATCACAATTGGTAGAAAGAGAGACTCATGGCTGACAGCTGTCTTGTATGTTAGAAATAAATGACTATGCTAAAGTTTATCCATAGGTTACTTTGACCCAAAATGTCGAGATTTGTGTAACCATGGGTATTTAGTTATTTAGGCCGTGTTAAGTTTGTCTTAATTTGTGTCATGTACTGACTCGTAGGTCCTTAGAGGTCTAATTTGGTTTAGGGGCCCTATCTTGACTTTTGGGGGTGCCCTACATTCAGTAAGTAGGTAGAGTACATATTGGCTTATTGTGTCACATTTTTCAGTTTTGGCTAAGCATTGCTCTTCATTACTTGTGTTGCTGTTTTCTCTCTCTCTCTCTTAGAGGAGGGTGCCCAGCCTCTTCTCTCTTGTGTCTTGTGGAGATTGATTGATAGCTAGATCACTCTTATTTTCCTACATGGTATCAGAGCTACCGGATTTGCAGCAAGCTTGTATGTTGGCGCCCTACCAGAAGAGGAGCTACTCTACTTTTTGTTCTGAAATTTCAGCATCCTGCTGATTTTCCCAAGTGGAGTTTGGATCAGCTTTTTTGTCTCTTTTCAGGTTGAAGGAGGGCGCCCATCACAAATCTTGGAGGAGCAATTTTTGGTGCCCAAAAATCAACATCTCAAATCTGATTTTTTTGCAGCCAGTTTTCAGCTAGTGTTGTTTGGAGGAGGGCGCCCAAAAATCTGCTTCTGATTTGGGGTTTTGGAGTCTTCTTACTTTGCTGTTTTTTTTAGGTTTGCAGTTGTGAAGGAGGGCGCCCAATATTCAGCATACCCTAATGTGGGTTAGGGCAAATTTGTGGCTGGAAAATTGCAGATTTTCAGCAAGCAGTAGGGTGCTTTCAACAGCCCTATTGAAGTGTGTGTTGATCACACTATTTGGCTTCCTAATTGGGTTTCGGTGTAGGCTTCAATCAAAGCTAACCTAATTTTCAAGAAGCTGGTTTTTTTGTGCAGAAAAACAGCCATCTTTCCATTATCTTTTAGGCACTTTGGTTGCAGATTGGAAGACATCTGGTGCTCCTATTTTCAGCTTATTGTTTGCTGCAAATTTTTGAGTAGATTTGGTTGTGGAAAGGCTCTCTTTCCTATCTAGACAAGTTGAAATTCTGTTGGAGGTAATGGCTAAAGAATCAGAAGCTACCTGTTCTTTGTTTAGTGAAGATTGGTTGGATGGCACAAACTACTCCTTGTGGAGTTACATGATGAAGAATCTTCTCATAGCGAAAGGGCTGTGGGATTTGGTCATTGGTGATGAGGAAAGGCCTCCTTCTTTGACACCTACTACACCTCGTGGATCATCATCATCATCATCGTCTACATCTTCGGAAGAACAAAAGAAGTGGGATAGAAGGGATGCACAAGCACATTCTATGGTTGCTCGTGGTGAAAAAATCTATCTTACCTCATATTAGATCTTGTAAGACATCTAAAAGTGCGTGGGAAACACTTAATACGATGTGGTGTATCTCCGATGGGTCAAAAATCCAACAAGAGTGGTGTATCTCCGAAATCAACTTTCTATGTTGAAGATGCAAGAAAGGGATCAAGTGACCAAAATCACTTGACGAAGATCAAGGATCTTCTCAATATTGATGAAATAATTGAGGATGCTCAATTTGTTTCCATTACTTTCAACTCATTACCTTCCTCTTATCTTCCATTTGTGTCATCTTTGAGTATCTCTCTCAGGGGACATCAACTCTCCTTTGATGAACTTGTTGGGCTGCTTCTTCAAGAGGAGCATGTAGGAAATCAAAGTGTCAAGATCCTTCTAACATTCAATCTCCATATACAAGAAGAGGGAGAGGGTTAGGCGCCCTAAAGGAGAGAGAAAGTAGTAGCAATGCTAGAAAGGGAATGAATTACAAATGAATAATGAGTACATATAAATAGGCCTTCCAAGGGCCTAGACTCTTCCAAACCCTAAGTTCATCTACTACTAATTATAGGGCACCCCCAAAAGTCAAGATAGGGCCCCTTAACATAATTAAACTTTACTTGGACCCATGAGTTACCACTAGACCAAAATTGGGTCCAACTTAGCTAAAACTAACTTAACATGGTCTAAACAATAAACCTAACCCATGGTTACACAAGTCTCGACCTTTTGGGTCAAAGTAACCTATGGGAAACTAACATTATCTCATTTCTAACACCCTCCTATAATGATAATGTAAAAAACATAACATGACATGAAGTAGAATGGAAAAATTGCAACAAAATGCAAAATGTTGCTTGCTGTCCAAAACTTCATGTAGCTGAAATCTCAGCCCCAATCATGCCTGATGTAGAATACGAAGTGCGGTAGCATCAAGTTGAAGAGTGAAGACAAGCATGCTCCATCCAAAGTAGGTAACCAAAAAACCAGCCACAAGCCAAAATATGGATTTGCAATCCATCAATGGTTCCCACATGATTCCATAAGTCTTCTTACCACAAGAAACATAAAGAAGAGTATGATACTCTTTTACCATCACATCCTCCTGAATCTTACTATCAATGATCTGCTCACCAACACTAGGTAAGACAACACCGTCATCATAAGAAGTAAGCATCAAAACAGGAAAATCAGCATAAGTTACTGATTTTGGTGAGGCATGTGTTTTTCCTCCAAGGTAAAAAGATGCTTTGTTATCCTGCAAAGACTTGGACAGTCAACAAGAGGCTGTAGCAGGCTGTCCAACAACCACAAAATTTTTTTGGGTGCCCAAAATCCCATTATCTCCTTAAATGTTTGGCACCCTCCTGCAAAACGGAAAAGAGTCAAAATTGAACAGATCTTCACTCCAAAAAATCAGCAAAGGTGCTGAATTTTTGGTGATCCCTAAGTGAAGACGATCTCTTTTGGTAGGGCGCCCTAAATCAAGCATAGAAGATCCATGGCTCTGATACCATGTAGGAAATCAAAGTGTCAAGATCCTTCTAACATTCAATCTCCATATACAAGAAGAGGGAGAGGGTTAGGCGCCCTCAAGGAGAGAGAAAGTAGTAGCAATGAGTTCAAAGAAGATAAGTGTCTTGTCAAGGATCCTAAGAGATCTCTCTTGATTATTGTTTTGGGAACAATGCATGCTGACTTATTCATTATCAATACCTATGAGCAA
Source organism: Diphasiastrum complanatum (assembly GCA_029204225.1). Classification (NCBI taxonomy): domain Eukaryota; kingdom Viridiplantae; phylum Streptophyta; class Lycopodiopsida; order Lycopodiales; family Lycopodiaceae; genus Diphasiastrum; species Diphasiastrum complanatum. The sequence continues at coordinate 23,345,360 of CM055108.1, forward strand.
CGAATTCCCTCTATATGTCTTGTTGCTTCTACATCACAATCATTGGAGTTGGCTGAATTGTGGCATGCAAGGTTTGGACATGTCAACTTTGCAAGTTTGAAGAAGCTGAAGACAATCAACATGGTAGAAGATATTCCTACTATTGATCAGCGGGAAGGGCATGTATGCGAGAGGGGTGCATACTTGGAAAGTTTCAAAGGAAACCTTTTCCAATTGATGGAACTATAAGGGTTCTTGATAAATTTAATTTGGTTCATAGTGATGTTTGTGGTCCAATGAGGACCGAATCCATTGGAAAGTGCATCTATTTTGTGACTTTTATTGATGACTTTTTTCCCTTTTACATGGATCTATCCTATAAAGGCTCAATCGGAAGTTTTTCAACATTTCAAAGATTTTCTAGCAATGAAAATCAGTTTGGGGATTTTTTGAAGACCTTACGCACCTATCGAGGAGGGGAATATATCAAGAGTACGTTCGGTGCATTTCTTCGAGAGAAGGGAATTCTACATCAAATGACAACTCCCTATATGCCTCAACAAAATGGTGTTGCCGAGCGAAAGAATCGCACACTTATGGAGATGGCCCTTTGCATGCTCAAAGCAAAGGGGCTGCCTCACAAGTTTTGGGCTGAAGCGGTTATAACGGTAGCATACGTAAGCAATCGTTGTCCTACTAAAGCATTGAAAGTATTAACTCCTTATGAAGTTTGGTATGGGAAGAAGCCTTCAATCTCTCACTTTTGCATTTTTGGTTGTACGGCTTATGCTTTTGTTCCAGATAAACTTCGTACAAAGCTTGAGGATAAAGGAGTTAAATGCATTTTTGTTGGCTATAGTAGTGAAAGCAAAGGCTATAGGTTGTTCAATTTGAGCACTAACAAGATTATTGTTAGTCGTGATGTGCATTTTGATGAAAAGAATTCATTAGATGTGGCCCCAGGTCATATCTTGAAGGTGGACAGCCCACGTAGTGTGAATGTTCAAGTTTTTCCAGATTTGGTACCATCCTCTATTTCTGGAGATAAGGGGCAGCAATCAACCAGTTTCGAACTGCCCAACACCTCATCAAGTTTAGAGCCTAATGTTCATCAAGAACCGCCCATTGTTGCTCAAAATCAGCCTGTAGGAACTGTTGGACAACAAGGACCAGTTTTGGAAGATCTTGGACAGCCAAGTGCAGTGTTGGAAGATCTTGGACAGCAAATTACAAGAAGAGACATGGCTGTTGGACAGCCTAAAACAGTCTCATGATGGCTGTTCTCGACTTTGCGGGACAACAAAGTAAGTTCATTTTATCATGGAAAGACACGTGCCTCTACAAAATCAGTGGATTATGCTGATTTTTCAGATTTTGCTCTTACATCTCATGGAGATGTTTCGGAAGAACTTGTTTCTATGAGCAGGCCAAGGGAGTAAAATGTTGGGAGGATGCGATGCAAGATGCGTATGACTCACTCATGAAGAACCAGATTTGGGTTCTTGTTGATCTTCCTCATGCGAAGAAGGCAATTGGTTCTAAATGGGTATACAAAATCAAGTATAAGGCAGATGGTACCATTGAAAGTTACAAGGCAAGGCTTGTTGCCAAAGGCTATGCTTAGCAAAAGGGGATTGATTATGAGGAGACTTTTTCTCCTAGTGCTCGGATGACTACCGTGAGGGTAGTAACCTCTTTGGCTGCCCATTTTGGTTGGCGTTTGCGACAACTTGACATAAAGACAACATTCCTCGATGGTGATCTCAATGAGGAAGTGTACCTTCAATAACCTGCTGGTTTTTTGGTTGAAGGCCAAGAAGATAAAGTTTGTCTTCTCAAGAAGGCACTTTATGGATTGAAGCAAGCCCCAAGGATGTGGTATCAAAAGATACATGCCTACTTTTGTGATCGTGGGTTTACTAATAGTCCTAGCGAATCTACTCTTTATGTCAAGCATACTTCAAATTATATCATCATTATTTTGCTTTATGCTGATGATATTATTATTACAGGAAGTAATGAGCAGGAGATTGATGCTGTAATACTTGATCTTGGTATGGTTTTTTAAACCTCAGATTTAGGCCTATTGCACTTTTATCTTGGTCTTGATTTCGTACAAGAAGGGGCTGGAATTTTGATCTCTCAAGAACGCTACATTGGGCAGATTTTGAAGCGGTTCAAGATGGAAGATTGCAAGCCGGTTGCTACACCTATGGAGACAGGCCTGAAATTCAAGGTGATGGTGAACCATTTGATACTACTTTATATTGTCAAGCTATTGGCTGTCTCATTTACCTATGTAATTCAAGAGTGGACATTTTTTATAGTGTCTCACTCATGAGTCAATTCATGCATGCCCCGATGACATCACATTGGAAAGCGTTGAAGAGAATTTTTTGATATCTTCAAGGAACAAGAAGTCATGGACTGGTTTTTCCTGCTTGTGATGATGCATGTTTGGTTGGTTTTAGTGACTCGGATTGGGGTGGAGATCAAGACACTAGACGCTCTACAAGTGGACATTGCTTTTTCTATGGAAATTCTGCAATTTCTTGGTCAAGTAATAAGCAGCCCACTGTTGCTACTTCTTCTAGTGAGGCAGAATATAGAGCGATATTTTCAACGGAGTGTTTATGGCTGAGAAGACTACTTGTTGACATGAAGTTTGGCGAGCCCTCAGCCACTTTTATCTTGAGTGATAGTCAAAGTGCTATTGCCATTGCACGGAATCCTGTTTTTCATGCGAGAACGAAGCACATCGAGATCCATTATCACTTTGTTCGGGAGAGACTTCATGATGGCGACATTTTACTTGAGTATTGTCCTACAGAGGATAATATTGCGGACCTCTTCACTTAGGCGTTGCCTAGAGTCAGATTTGAAGCTTTATGCAAAGCTTTAAATTTCATACCACGTGGTGGCTTTATTACATAGTGAAGATTTCAGTTTTTTTGCATTGTCATTTAAGGAGGGTGTTAGAAATAAATGACTATGCTAAAGTTAATCCATAGGTTACTTTGACCCAAAAGGTCGAGATTTGTGTAACCATGGGTCTTTAGTTATTTAGGCCATGTTAAGTTTGTCTTAATTTGTGATGGACCCAATTTCGGTCATGTACTGACTCGTGGGTCCTTAGAGGTCTAATTTGGTTTAGGGGCCCTATCTTGACTTTTGGGGGTGCCCTACGGCCCCTTACCTCAGAAGAAGTGATAGAAATGAGCACATTGGTCTTTACACAAATGTACGAAAGCTAATGTAGGCATATGTTTGGGCATGTGACTCTTGGGCATTAATGATTTGAGCGGGGATGTCGTAATATCTATTTATTGCTATGCATGATGAAGTTGAAGCTTTAAGACTATGTGGGTGGACTCCATAGGGTTGAAGTTTGCACATCTCCTTTGTTATCTTGGATATTGTGCTGCACAATATCAATGTGTATGAAATGGCAGGTAGTTTCATGTTGTGCTCTACAAATTGCATTATTTGGAATTGCATAAATTCCACAAATCATTCTATGTTGATCTTGTGGATGATACACTTGTTGATTCTCACTCTAAAAGATTGAATCTATGAAACTTCGGTAGCAGTGGTGTTAAGACTGGACAAAGGTTTTCTGAGGCCTCCTTTTACATGGTGTTTTGGGCATAATTTTCATTGTAGGCCAATATCAATACGGGGTCAATGTCGAAGACTGGTTTGGACTTATCTCCATTTAAGGTGGTGATTCGGGTAACTTGGATTTACATGAAGGTGATGCTTTTGACTTGGAGAGAATCAGACCCAAATTCCAATCAAATCACTTAGTTTACTTTGGAATCTGAGATAGTACTCCAGAGATAAACCATCGAAAGTTTATTTTATCTCAGAATACTTACTTAAATTTAAAGATTCGATTGAGGATAATGATTTTGGGTATGTGTTGAAAGTTAAAGAATTTATTTTTCTGATTCTCTTTCATGTTAGGAGGACAGAACATGTGTAAGGGGGGTTGGGTGGGGGGGTTCCGCATCCTGTACAGAGGATTTTGAATAATCCTGATGTGGATATTTGGTACTCCTTTGTTCAAGCTTATTAGTTACATAATGAATCTTAAGACTTTTTACGTTGTTGCTTGGTTTCGCTTTGTTACTATATAGGTGAGCACTAGCTTAAGTAGTATTTGAGCATAATGATGCTGATTGGCGACACTTTGCTAAAAGAAATATTCTCTTAACTATTACATTTCCTTCTAACGAGGAGCCGATAACTTGAATGTAATGTTTCTAGTCTAAGATGTAGTTAAAGTTCCATCTGGCTTTCGTTGGTTGAGTTCAATCATTCATGAACCCCTGTAAGTTTCAATCTTAGTCTTTTCATAGCTTGTACTTTTATACTAACGTCTTGTATCGAGTTTCTCTGTTTTGGTAATGGTATATTTTTTCAGTCTATTTCTTTCGCTATGACGTCCATAGTGTGACTGAATACATCATTAACTTTCCAAGAACCACTTCAAAGAGACTGTTAACATTTCAAGAACTTGTCAAATCACTCTCACCAATTTTAGATCGGGATAACCTGATAATTGAATATCTTAAATTTTATGTGAATTTCAGATCAATCAGAGGACTCTGGAATAGTATATGCGAGTTCTGGGGTGTAGTAAACAGTCATGGGAATTTCTGGGCTGTAGTAAACTGTTGATAGAAAGGAGATATTTGTATGTCTATTAACAGTTCGTTAACATTTTAGCTGAATACTAATTGTCAGAGGTGAGCTTAACACCGTTTTCTACTGACCTTCAGAGCTTTTACGAATCTTAAGAAGGTTATGCTTGAAAGGCGCAATTGGTGATTTAATTTTGGAGCAGTTAACCTTACGAACACTTGAGAAAGCCATCAAGTTAGATACTCGAACTCAAAATCATTTTCGAAGCATTGGAGGCCTTGATGTCTTGCTTGAAGGTCTAGGAAATCCACTTAAAGCAGGGTTGGACAAAGTTCCAGCAATAAATTTTGGCAAATCCAGGTGAACTGTTACCCTAGATTGTACATGAGGAATGCACATTTTCAAGTCCTGTGTTTGATTGTTGTCCCTTTCTCAATTGTCTTATTTGTTTACTGCTCATTAGTGTGGAGGAACATTCATTAGCCCTCACCTTGTTCATTTAGTAACTTTTCTTTTATGTCTATATGTTCCTGAAACTTGTAATTTGTACATGAACTTGTAGGATTTGAAGAAACAACCTTACTGACAATAAAAATCGTAAGAGTCCTCTATGAAGATTTTTAAGTTTCGATGATTTTATGGTAATTTCACATCACAGATTATGAATAAAAAGGGCAGGCTCAGCTACAGAATTTGTGAATGAACTTGTGTATGCATTTATAGCCTTACAAGGTGTCTTTCAAATTTGAAAGATCATGAAAGCAGGGCAGCATGTATCAATTACATCACTAGTTCAAGGACAAGTATTATTGGATACGAGTCTAGGTGATGTAGTAGCATTTGCATTATATAGTAAGGATCATAAATCTATATTATTGTGATTTTTGCAAAGGCTAAAGAATTTATGGATTCTTTAATAGACAACACATACTTCACAGCGAGATAAGGGGTCGCCGTATGCTGAGGATCACGATCAGCAGAAAATAGTTCCAAGGGTTTTTTAATTGTTTCATAAGACTCCAATTCTTGTATGGTAAGCTGTAGGTATCAGCAAATTATCTATCTAATAGCGAAGTATCATTGTAGGTAGACTTTATTTAAGATTGATGGAAGTATTCATTGTAGGTGTCTTTCCATGAACAAAGACAACCACATTTGCACTCAAAATTTTGTTGAGTGGAATAGATTTTTCTTTGCGCTTTGATTGCTGATGTCTAAATGGCAATATACTCCGTGTGCCACAACTGCAGTGGCATTGTTCAACTTCCTTTCGTGCGAACTTGGGTGTGAGGGCGGATGTTGGCATGTTCTGGTTAGAAGGACATAACTCAACGCACCTATATTTGGCTTGGTTCTAGAAGGATCAATGCTAGATGTTAATTCCTTATGCACCTTTAGTATTCACTGTCTTGGTTTGATAGTTTGGTGTTAGCATATTGTAGACTGAAGATTAGAATTTGGTGGTAGGGTGCATATTTCTGTTGAAAAGCTTGATGCTATTGCATTTGAACATGAAAATTGTTGGTACTATTAACAACGTAATGGTTTATATTGCTGTCTATATAAATTTTTGTTCCAATTAGTGAATTTGTTCCTTTAGCCATATTTGGAAAAGGTGCATAAAGATCAATTGAATAATTGTAGGTTTTATCCTCATTCTTTCTTTTGAGAATGTTTCATCCTTAAGAAAAATTGAAACATTCAGATTTAATGAGTAAGGACAAGGTACTTACGAAATATTGTGCTAGTTGTGATGTTTTTTTTGTCTTTTTTGAGAAAATAGAAATGCCTTCTAGACAGCCTCGTGTGAAGGATGTCAAGTACGTATAGGATGAGTTGGCTATGCACTTCTAAGAGGCCTGTAAAACCTTGCAATAACGAGTCACACTGGCCTTGTTCATCTACCACCCAAAAAACAAGTGTTGTTCCTTTCAAGTCGTTTTTCACCAGTGATTGTTTATAATATTAACTGAAGCTTTTTCTTCTTAGACAACAAGGAGTGTTTTTGGCAGTGCTTGCTTCATTTGTTGTTTGGTGATACACTTTTAGGACTGCCATTCTTCCTAAATGACCATTCTTGATATCTTATACAAATCAAATTGATACCAATTTTTTTTATCCTCTCTAATTTATCATGTTGCTTATTTATTCGAGTCTCTAAGCCAAGCGCCCATCCTAGATCACGACACGTGGCAACCATGCGGGTCCATGAGTCACTGGTTAAGTCAACAGGGCTAGTCGACGCTCAGTTCCAAGTTGGGCTTTGGACCCAAGGGGTTGGGTCCCTAACATATCCTCGCCCTTAAAAGACTCCTGTTCTAAGGAAGAAAATTTGGGAATCTCTGTCTAAGGTCTCGCTCCTTTTCCCAAGTGTGATCGTCTTTAGAATTTCCTTTCCAACGAACCAAGTATTTAGTCACCTGCCGGTTTCTGAGCCCACATTGACGTACATCAACAATGGGTCCTCTAGCTGAACTAGCTTATCCTGTAGAATCAATTCATCCTTCCTGCCGAGTCGTTCCTTTAAAAGACTGATATGGAAGATTGGGTGAACATTGATTCCCTGAGAAAGGTCTAGTTTGATAGGCATTCCGATTGAGTTTCTTTACAATCCAGAAAGACCAAGCATATCGAGGTTATAACTTAGCACATTTTCCAGTCTTTAGTACCTTAGAGTCTTTTGGGACCTTAAGATACACCCAATCTCCTTCCACATAGACCCTAGGTTGTCACTTTTGATTAGCGTAAAATTGGGTTCTATCCTGAGCTGTTTTTACGTTATCGCGAGCAACAAGCGCATTTCTTGCATATCATGCAGGAAATCCATCGCCCCTTGAACCTTGAGGCTTTTGAGGCCAACGACGATTGGGGCTCGAGGCTGAAAACCATACATCAGAGTGAATGGACTAAAACCCATCGATGAATGCTTTGCGCTGTTATACGCAAACTCAATCATTGGAAGGTACCTTTCCCAATTCGAAATGTGCGAAGCATATCTTCCATAGACTGGTTTCTCCTTTCAGTCTGACCATCCGACTCAGGATGATCTGCAGACCCTAGACTTAAGGTGGTCTCTAATTTCTCAAAGACCGATACCAGAATTTGCCAGTGAACTTGAGTCCCGATCGCTAACAATATCATTTGGCAACCCAAATAGCCTGAACAACTTTTCCACGAACAGCTGAGCAAGTTCCAAAGCTTTGACAGACTGCCTCGTTGGAATGAATTGCGCCATTTTGGTTAGTCTGTCAACTATAACCCAAATAGCATCATTTTGTTTTCCCGTTCGAGGAAGTCCAACCACGAAACTATGGAGATACTTTCCCATTTTTTTGGGGGAATTTAAAGGAAGTAGCAAACCAGTTGCCTTAAGTCTTTCAGCTTTATTTACTTTGCATTGTCCACACTTGCGAACATATGCTTCCACTTGACCTTTTAAATTTGGCCATAAAACTTCCTTTTTATCAGGTGAAGCGTTCTTTGTAAGCCAGGGTGCCCAGCACACGGGCTGTCATGACATTCATTCAGGATTTGGGTCCTAATATCCTCATTTTCTAACACACACACTTTTCCATTCCGGAAAAGTAACCCATTCCTTATGGAATAGTCCCTTAATATCTTGTCCTGAGGAGAAACCTTGGAATCCTGCATTCCAAGGTCACGACTAGATTTAGAAGTACCTGCCAGGACGTCTAGCCAAATACGACCGAAGGACCTATTCGTCCTACACAAATCTCTTAAGGACAAATATAACTCAGATTGGATCTTAGAAAAGCTTAACTAATCAACCTCTCCAATCCGGCTTAAGGCATCCACGACATTATTAGATGTACCATTCCGATACTTAATGTCATAATGAAATTCTTGGAGCATTCAGGGCTACAGTGGAGTCACTATTAACAAGGATAGGGTCTGACAGAGCGATAGGAATTGCCACTGGCATAGAAGGAGGAGGTGGGCCTGAAATGGAAGAAGGTGAAGCATTATTTTAAATGGAAGATGATTGAGGAGTAAGTGGATGAGACAAAGCAGGGGGTGAGGCAATTGCAAATCAGCAATAGCGTAGGATGGGTGCCCTGGCAGAAGCAATTATAGCATCCAGTGTAGCGGATATTCAGTGTGGCTGCATTTCTAGTGGTCCTCCATGCTGTATCTAGCCCATTCGTGTCGTGCCCTAATGTGATATCAAGGAAGCACTTGGCTTTAGCCACGGCATCTTGTGTATCCGGGATCCCTCTGACCCTAATATTTTGAGCCTTTTATTCCTTGGATTCCTCTTCCTGAATGGTGGCTGAAATGACCGAGGATATGGGAGCACTTGGCTCGGTACCTTTCTTCAATACAGATGCCCAGGAGAGGGCCTCTTTTTTTTTTGCTTCTTGATCTTTTGTTCCAATTCTTTTATCATCGTGGTGGTAGATTTAGAAGCTGCAACCTGCTTGTTTCCGATTGTTTGTTCTAGAGATACAATCTTGGATTGCAACACATTCTTTTCCTTGATCAGAGTTAATACCATTTCTTTCAGTTGTGAGATTTCTACTTTCATGATCTGGAATTCTGCTTGAACTGATCATCCTGCCAAGAGGAGAACAGTTCTGTGGATCTAGAAGGGGTGTAAGGGATAGGTGCAGATGATGATGGTTCTGGATGGGAAGAGGAACTTGCAGCAGAGGTGGAGGATCTGGGAATATGAAATAGTTTATCAGATGGGAGAGGAGTAGTGGAATTGGTAGGTGGAGCAGCGGCGGGTAGAAGAACGGGGGGGGGGGGGGGGTAGGGTGGCAGCAAAGCTACCTGCTTGGCGGGGAGAGAGAGAGAGAGAGAGAGAGAGAGAGAGAGAGAGAGAGAGAGAGAGAGAGAGAGAGAGAGAGAGAGAGAGAGAGAGAGAGAGAAAGCTTTATTAATGTCTTTTCCATGCCAAAAGGCATATAAGACTGAAGAGGTAGTACAACTGAGTAAATGGAACTCGGACGGAGCAGTGCTGTCAACCGAAAACTTAGACTAAAACTAAAACGTAAAACATATATCGCTATGTAAAGAAAGCTCATCTCTCATGCAGGAGAGGAAATAAATGGACGTAGCTCAAAACATCTTTCACGTAGGAGAGGGAGAAGAATCTGAAATTTTAAGTGCTGCAATTTGAACCAAGATTGGGCGTCCGTCTTGAAAGAGAGTCCGGAAACCATTGGCCTTAGCATCTGCGATAATTTTCGTTCTCTCAGTCCATTGAATGGGCGTCAAGTCTTCATCCATAAAAATAGTAGACCCCTTCAAGCAGCCTCTTTTACACAAAACCTTTTGACGAAGCAAAGCATCCTTGAATTGCAGAAACACTGTGGTGGGTTGGAGCTTACCCACCCAAGTAGCAAATATGACATCCTCTTTGAGACCAAAGGTGGAATGAATGAAAGCATTTGCCTCAGCCACGAGGTCTTTACCCGCAAAAGAAGCTCCCCTAACCCTGACATTGAGGGCTTTGAGATCTCGTTTTTGATGTTCTTGAATAGATTCAGAAATAACCTGCTTAGAACCCTTGAGCACGTCGGCCCAAGAACTCTTCGATTGTTGAAGTTGCTGCTCCAAGGAGTGAACCCGTTCTTGCAGCTGCTTTGTTTTGTCTTCTGAATTTGCATTGCTGCTTCCTTCTTCTTCCTCTTCATCTAATTCCAGTTCATTCTTGAGGTAAGTAACATCAACCTCAAGAATACCAACTTTGCCCTGTAGGGCTAAGACCGTGTTCTCTAGAGTGGAGATTTGGAATGCTTGTTTCTTGATGATCGCAAGCAAGGATGCATTGTCCTCATGAAGGTAATCAATGATACGGGGGAAACCAGATAAAAATTCAGCTGAAATAGACGGAGACAATGGGGGGGATGAAGATGAAGGGGTGAAAGAGGGAGAGGAGGAAGAAAGAGTAGAGGGGGTAGTGGCAGTAGGAGAAGAGGTTGAGGTTGCGGGGGTGGAGGGTAGGGGCGAGGGAGAGGAAACAGGAGAGGGAGGGGGCAAGGTAAAGGGATTTGGAACCGTAGTAGGGATGGCTGAGAAAACGAAGGGAGAAGGTGGAGGGGTTTTCTTCGTCCCCGTCCGATTCACTGCTTGCCAATCAGCCATAATGGTTAGGAAGGAAGGCACAATGATGGGGCAGAAGAGAGAGGGAGGGACAGGAGAGAGACAACGATGGACAAGGGACAGGGACCGGTGGTCAGCCATGAGGGACAGGGACCGGATCAGTGAGGGACAATGGATAGGGGGCGGTGGCTAGCTAGGGCAGCAAGGGATAGGTAGCGAGGATCAGCGAGGAGGGACAGGCACGAGGGACAGGACCAGCGATGGAGGGATAGGGTAAATGAGGGACAGTGAGGGACAAGACAGGGAACGATGGTCATATGGAGAGGGACAGAGAGCGATGGAAAGGCAGCAAGGAGCGATGGTCAGCAGGCAGCGAGGAGCGATGGTCAGCAAGGGAGGCAGGGTCAGGTAGCGAGGGACAGGGAGCGGTGGACAGATACTAGAGCGAAGGTTAAAGAGGGAGATGCAGCGAGGGATAGGAGGGCGCCACCATAGCTGCGATGGAGAGGGAGGGCGCCCTCCATAGCCGAGAGAGAGAGAGAGAGAGAGAGAGAGAGAGAGAGAGAGAGAGAGAGAGAGAGAGAGAGAGAGAGAGAGAGAGAGAGAGAGAGAGAGAGAGAATAAGAATTAGAATTAGAAATATTAACATCTTTTGGTACCCAAAGGTACATAAGACAAAAGAAAGTACAAACGTGAGGAGCATTGTCGGCAATACGGACTTATTTACTAATGAAAAGAAAAGAACTAATATATCTATCTCTCTATCTCTAAGGAGAAGTATCAAAGCTTGACCACCAGCTTGTGAGGGTACAATGCAAGAGCTTAACCACCTGCTCTACGGAGGGGACTAGCTACGAGCGGGCTAAAAGAAAGGAGTGATCATAGTAGTAGAGCGTGATGTAGGCTGGCAGGAAGCACGTGAAGACCTGGTAATGCTGGATCTAGCAGAAGCATGTGACACTCTGTGTCTTCGATCTCGGAACGGGGACTTCAAAATCCTCAACTGAAATATCCTCTTTGTCTCGCTTCTGGAAGAATTGGGTATTACGAGCCTGACTGTGATTTGTATCAGGGAGCGTAGGTAGAAGTGAAGCTCGTAGAGTATACATCTCTCTCAATAGAAGACCTACACATCTGGGGTCTGGATACTCGAGGAAGGATCACAGCGTGAGAGGAGAATCTATGTATAAACAATGGTATCGCCCTCTATTCTCATAATATACTGGACAACGAAAGATGAAATGAAACTCATCCTCCACCTCCTGAAGAGAGCAAAACTGACATATCCTCTGCAATCTAGGGGTGTCCATGTGTCTACCTGTCTCGATAGCAAGCTGGTGAGGAGAGACTCAAAGCTGCCCCATACGGTATCTTAGACCAAAAGATAGCGGTTGTGTAAGATATGCTGGAAGGATAGGAATGCCCGTAGCATCTAGCCATAATAGATGTCCCGTAGAAATGTATCTTGACCCTATTAGGATTAGGCTGTGACCATATAGTGCGTATGTAGCTCCTGTAAATCTGCTGTCTGATATAAGCATGGGTCCCTCTCGGAAGATCAAGTGCAGATAATCCCCAAGTCTGAAGAAGGGCTGACACACTGCCATACCAAGAATGCTTGGCTCCCTGACCAACAATGGTACGAGATGAAGTGAGAGCAGCAACAACGTATCTGGAAGTATCCAAATCTGATATCCTGTGAAGAAAGGTAATGATCTGGAACATAGCACCGATAACCAAGGGAGGGGAAGCAAACTCCGCTAGTATGATATCATGTGGCACCGAGGGCTTAGCCCGAATCACCCTGCTAAGCATGAGAACCTGGATACGAGTAAGATCCGTCCATGTGTCGCGTGATAAGTTAGGGCACCAAGTCTCAACAGAGTATAGAACAACTAGGGAGACAATAGCAGAGAATAGTAAGCATCTGGTAGCAGGGTCCTGCACATAATATGTGGAACAGAATCTCTCCATATGAACAAGAGTGGAATGCCCCTTACGGAGCCTGGTGAGGGCTGCTGGACGAAATGTAGAAAAGTACTCCCAAATAGGTGTAAGAGGTCACGATCTCAATCGGCAGCCCGTCATAGAAGAATACCACATCTCTCATATGCTGCCTATTAGTGTTGAACACAATAATCTTGGTCTTCTTAGTGTTAACCGTCAATCCCCAAAGCTGACAAATGCGATGTAAAGCAGAAACTGTAAACCAGCTACAGAGGATGAGAGAAGAACCACATCATCAACATATAAGAGAATGGGGATAATAATGTCTGCTAAGGGACAGCCCTCTCCACCTTCCTCGCGAATAATCCGCTTGAGATCATCAATATGCAGTGCAAAGAGAGTGGGTGATAAGGGACAGCCCTGCTTCACTCCAATGGTAAAATGTATCAGCGGGGACCAGCCACTACCATCTCTGAAACGCGCCAAAACTCGCTCATATAAAGTGATGATCGTAGCAATAGTCTCGAGACTCTGTAAAGCCAAGTGAAGATAATCTCTGGAAAAGGAGATGTCTCGGAACAGAGTCAAAAGTTTTGCGAAAGTCCACAAAGCAGCAGTAAACTATCTGTCTCCGATGTCGTGCCTCCTCAATAATGCATCTCAAAATGAAGATCTTATCTGAGGTAGAGTATCCTGGTCTGAACCCAGCCTGAATGTAAAATCTCAGTCTCAGCAAAAGATCTAGTAACCGTCTGTAATATAGAACCATAAATTGTAGCCAAAGTGTGACCAATCTTAAACTGTTCAAAGAAGTTGGCGTGTGCCTGTTGTTGTGAAAGTGCATAAAAGGTATCTGTTGGATCTTGACCTGTTCAGATTACTACTAATGTTTCTCTTTCAGGTGTATCCCCTCATTTGTAATTACGGATAAGCTTTCCTGTTTATTGTTGCACGCTTTCCCAATGTAGTTCAAGTCCAACTGCATCTTTGCACCACATCTTAGCTTTAAAAAAGTGCAGGACTTCTCCTTATATGTTGTGAAGTGCTTAACTTGCATATGCTGTTGCAATCTGATATGCTATATTCATAAACAATAGTGACATTGAGTAATTAAGAAAATTTTGCCTGCTTCCAAATTTGTTGGGTTGTCGCAAGTTGACATGTTAGCTGAAAAATTATGTTTTTAGTCCTTGTTTTTGCCAGCCACATCGTGAATTTTACAAATTTTGTTTTTGTGTGGTCTTTGCAGGTGTCGAGTTGACATGTGTGAAATTCTCGACACGCAAATTTTATCTTTTGAAGTTTTAAGAGCAGCGGTGTATCCTTTCAACCTTCAATGGGCTAAGAATATCTTGAGTACTGACATTTTTCTGCTATCTCCTTGTTGAACCTGGGAATTTGCACCGTAGCTTTTCCAAGAGACTTCAAAATTGTATTTGTTCCCTGTCATGTCACTCTTTGTAGCATAGTAATCAGAAAAATGAGTAAAAGGAGTTTATCTCTAACTACTGCACCCTTTGCTGGTGCATGTCAGTCTCCATGTCTTCTGGAACTCGTTGATCTTCTCCTTGGGTATTTTATCATAACTGGTTCTTGCTAACTTTGAATATTAGGATAAGTTTTTGATCAGATTTTTCTTATCTTTTTGTGGCGTCAGTGCCTCAATTATTAAGTGTGTCTTTTGCAACCCTAATTTGTCACAACGTTGTTTTGTTCTTGTTACCTGTGATGTATTGGGTTGAAGGAAGCATGATATGCTGCTGCTCGTTGTTTTATCAAGACAAGTAGTTTCCTTAACATTGTCTTCTGAAATTTAACAGCTTCCGTAATACGGCAAGCCTGCAATATGTCCGAGATAGTGGTGGACTTAAAAAACTGTCTGAAACAATTCAGTGGGCTGCATTTTCTCTTCCAAAATTTAGGTCAGGAGAATTTAATTCTCTTGGTTCCGTGCTTGATGTTGCACCTACAGGCATGTTCTCATACACGATAAACATGCCGAATGTTCTTGAACCAACAGAAAGGAGAAAAAGTTGGCTTGACGGTTTGGATGGAAAAGAAAGATTATCAGATTATATGAACATCAATGGCTTAAATTTTCAGGTGGATCGTCTATGTAAAACACTTTGCTCCTTCCTTTTCCCTACTGATAGTATTCCCTATATTGGAGCACTGCCAGTTGGAAATGATGCAATTGGAGTCTCTGGGTCATATTGGGAGGTTGCCACCAGAAGTATTTTGGATGTACTGCTTTTGGTTTTTAGAAGCCACGAAAGTTCAGAGAAAAGCGTGGAGAACCCAAAAAAGCCAAGGTGGTCTTTTCACGGTATACTTGGTTGTGTTGTTTACATGCTTGTTATCAGACTCACATTCATGTCTCTCTCTTTTTCTCTGTATATACGTATATATATACATGTGTGTATATATATACATATGTGTGTGTGTGTAGCATAAATAAGGGCAGTACATTTATATAGGTTGCCGAATGTTTCGGTTATAGAATGCTCCAGTTCAGGTGGGTGAATAGGGTAGGATGCACTTTAAAACTGAAGATTTTTTAAGTTAAATTTTTGCTGTAGGTTAGGCACAACAATGTGTTTCTTGTGATTCTTCCTGCCATGAGCCATGAGTTTGACCCAAAGAGAGCTTTGTACATTTGTTGTGAGGTTGCACTACATAGGCAACAGAGAGTCTTATGTAATTTAGCAAGTTCTTGTGATGTTCTAGTGTGTATAAAAAAGTTGTGGTTTGCTGGATGATCCATTTTTTGGTGCTATTATGTGCATGTTTTTGTAGCTTGACACGAGCACTTTCTAGGGCACAAGAGTCTTTTTTTGAAGATCGTCTAGAAACAAGGGTAATCACATTAGAGGATCATGTGAGCTTTTGGAGAAGAGGGCCTGGCACTGAATAGACTAGAATGTTAGATTTTCTTTTGGGGAAGAGGGCAATAGTCATGGTTGGATTAAAGATACCTTGTGTTTCTTATGGGAAAGAGTATATGACAACCATAATTGTGTCATTTAGCAAGGCATTTACCTAGCTTTGTATAGTTTTGAAAAAAGGAAGGAAAAAACTCCTATCTTGTGTTTTGTGTGAAAACGAAAAGTTCTAGACCTTATTTTGATTTATAGATCATGTATAAAAAAATTTGTTTTTTTTTTCAGCGTTTCTATTTCAGAAACGCGTTTCTGGGAACGTTTTTGCCTAGAAACGCGTTTCTGGGCAACTATGGTATGTATATATAGGTATTTATATTACAAAAGCCTGTTTTAAACCAGAATACATTTTGGAGCAGTGCTACGAATGTGGGCAAGATTTTGATTTCTTTTGGAATGTGTATTTTTAGCTCATAATTTTTTGCAGTTGTCTTTTAAACTTAGTAATAAATATGTTGCAGCCCTATGGAATTTCGTTTGGCCTTTAAATACAACATTTCTGATACCACTTTTAACATTCTAGAGAGGCATATAGGCAGTGGGCACCACCTAGAATTTTTGTTTATTTCATTCTTGATCCCTTTTAGATTGCTACTATCATAGACAAGTTGGGTAAATTGATAGTAACCTATTGAGAGAATGCTTGTGTTAACTACCAACTCCTTCAAGGTCTAAAATTTTCTCCATCAATATACATCTTTAGTATTAGCTGGAAAAACAAATTCTTGGTCGATTTCTCTCTAGCGTTAGTAGCTTCGTTGAGATTGTGAAGCGATCAACATTGCTTCCTGTATACAAGAACTCATATATGCAAGGAAGAAGCATGACTTTAGGGCAATGATTAACACCCTTTCATTTGGATACTTTGCCAAGAAGCTCTGCAAGATGTTCAGGGAAGTAGAGCAAATTCCTTCATACACCTATATGAAGCCAGTAAAGTTGGAGAGATAAAGGCAATGCTAGTAATAATTGAGCATTTGACTTTCCAACTGATACTGAAGATGTATTTTGGTTAAGACAATTTCAGAAGCTGATCCGGTGGATCATAGTTAGGCAGATGGGTAGAGATGATGGGGTGGGGGATGTAGATAATGTTTAAGCCCTAATAAGATATTGTACCATGTAGAACGCGAATACAATAAGTGAATTACTTCTACAAACCAAAGTATGTCAATTGCATTGACGTGTGAAAATAAAATATGGCAGCATATGGAAACTTTGAAACCCAAACCCATTGTTAAAATGGAACACCCATCAATTGCTTGTAAAAAAAAGTGCAGTGGCTCATAAAATGTAAAGCACTATGGCTCAGCAGGTCTGCTGTACGAACATTATGTGTCTATCCAATGAGTGTAAAAACAAAAACAACTTGTTCTAGACCACCTTAGTGATAAAGAAAAGTGAGTCCTTGCTTGTGCTATCAAAAGGGGCCGGCTGTACTTTAGGCCTCCCTTGACCCCTGCCACTAGTAGATGGCCTAGCATTGGTAGGTGGCCTGCCTCTACCTTCGTGTGTCTCAACACTGGTACAAGAACCTCTAAGTTGGCCCTTGGGTCCCCCAGGTGGATGTGGGCATTTTGGAGAAACCAAGACTTCAAGCTCTTATCAAGGTCTTATGTGAATAGACCTCCTTCCACAGGGTGATCCACTCAAACGACCACTAGAAGACATTGTAAATAGAGAGCAAGGGAGAGTTGCTCTAGGTGCAACTTCAAAACTTGGCCTTGCCCCTAGGTTTTCCATTAGGACGTTGGTTGTTGTTTGCCTGGAAGGTCTCAAATGTCCATCAATGGTGTCGTACGACATGTCAACAAGCTTGTGTTGAAGAGTAACGCCTATTTTACCCCTTTGGCTAAGCACTAATGTTGTAGTAAGTTGTACATTACTCATGGGGCATGTTATTAATTAAATACATGAGACCCCCTATTTGTAACTTAAAGAAATTAGTGCAAGTGACCCACTTGGCCAAGAGTAGCTCACTCATATTTCCATGCATGTAATTGAGGTGCACACCCTCCTCTGTCTCTCTCTCTAGCAATTCATTTTCTCTTCTAACTTTTGGTATTGTGAGGTGCTTATGCAATTCTCCTTGTATTTGATGTTTTCCATAGCAAAGTTTCTCAAGCTTTCTTGGTCGATCTAGTATTGTAGTTAACATACTCCATAGCTAGGTCTTTCATCATGGTGTTAGAGCAGGTTGTCTAGCTTGTGAGTATGAGAGTGAGAGAAATTTCAGTGCTTAGATTCTTGAGAAGATTCTCATCTTCCACAAGCACCTCAATCTTGTAGGAGGGTGCTTTTGATCTACAGGAGTAGGATCAGTTTGAGTCTTGATCTGTCGGAAAGCTATTGGCAAGGAGAGTGGGATGATCCAAAAACTTCCTAATTCTGGCTGAATTTTGGGAAGACTTTTTGGAGGAGCTTACACAAAAGTAGGGCACACTTTTTGTAGGGGCTTTGGTTTATGATCCAGTGGGGTCTAGTGCTTGTGCTAGCAAGGCCATACCAAGTGGCAAAGTCAAAAGCATGAGCTAAAGGGTTGCCTTGAAGTGGCTACATACCCTAGTTTGAGGTGATACCCTAGTTGCTAGAAGTTGTTTCTTTTTTGATTCCTTTCAAGTTGAGCTTCGGTGTGAGCAAACATTTTAGTATGGCTAGTCTTGGACTCACTTGGAGAGAGTCTGTTGGGTGAATCAAGCAAACTTAAAGTCCTTTAGGAGAGACATAGTAGCAACTGCTTGAGCGCTTTTGTTTCAGGAAGCACATTCGGGATGCCCCGAGTAAGTGCAACCTATTTGATACTATTGTCGCACCCACAACTATGTATGCAGTAGAGGCTTGGTGTACTAGAATTTCAGAGTCAGAGTGGACTAGCATCTCGCGTTTATAGATCAGTATGCTTGCACGCATGATCCGGGCCAAACCATCTATTCCTCACCAGGTTATACTTGCTGAGTTTGCCGTCATTCCACTACGAGTTGAGGCTATTTTCAGGTTGAACACATACATCCAGAGGGTGATGAGCCTTTTGGTTTCATGCTATCCACGCATAGCTTTTCTCTCTTCTTAGTAGCTTCATTTTCAGGGTCATCAGCTATGATGGTACTCCCAGGCTTCTCGTCTTCTATGCATATACGAAATTGACATTTTTGATCTTCCAGTGGGTTCACATCAGTATATCAGGGGGGTTATTTATCGTGCATACTCTCGAGTGACTTGGCAGGGGCCCTTGGGGTTCAAACCGGACTTCTATCGCTCCAGTTTCTTAGAGCTAGACAGTGTTGGGGTCCCAGTTTTGCCTCGTTATTTGGATAGTGGACTTTCACACTGCCTCCATTTTACATTGGGTCAGTTCCGAGTTTTCTCACACCAGCTATATGTGGAGACAGGGCGATTCCAGGGCATCCCTCATATGAGCAGACTTTGTCAGACGTGCACATTAGGAGAGGTGGAGTTAGAGGAGCATTTCCTATTCAGATGCCTTGTCTATCATGAGATTCGCGGACACTATGATTTTCTTTTCCGGGTTTCTCCAGTCACACTTCGCTCTCTCATTTCATATGTTGATCCTTGATGTGTGGCATTGATGCTTCGTGAGATGTTCCTGCTTTGTAGAGATATTTGTCAGAGAGATCAGTATGGATACCATGACTCCCAATAGAGTCAGATTACCTACTTTTTCTTCAGGAGACGATCTAGAGCAGATGCTGATATTTTATCAGAGGATGAGTCAGATATCTTACCTCGGGACTCTCATCGTGATCGTCGTCAGCGTACTGCCTTTAGATCACATGCTAGAGTTATCAGGAGACCTCATAGACCTAAAGCTCATGGGCGTAGACCCAACGCTTCAAACCAGTACCTGCATCCTCTTCTATACTTACTTTCTTCAGCAACGTTTTAGTGGTGACATGATCTATCACATAGTTTGGATGGTTATTGTACAGTTATATGACACCCCATTGTACCATGTTTCGGACTTCTACATCCATGAGCATTTTAGAACATTTTAGAGTTTTTATCTGGTCTTGATAGACCAATTATTTTAGCTAGTAGTTGTTGTTTGTTTATGGAGACATTTACATGCTCCTTTCAATATCTATCATATTTGAGATGTATTTATTTGGTCTTATACGCCGTTTGGCATCAAAAGACATTAATAAAGCTCTCTCTCTCTCTCTCTCTCTCTCTCTCTCTCTCTCTCCACATTGAGTATTCACATTACGGATCTACCAGCTAGTACTCATCAGTATATTCGAGGACACCTGTATAGGGCAATCTTCGGGGCACTTGGCAGGATTCGTCTGGGGTGAAGACGGAGTCTTATCGGGCACATTTTCTATCCCGGGATCCTGCTGGGTATCCTATTGTACCCGGATATTTGGTGGATAGTATCTCACACAGACTGCGGATAGTGATGGGTCAGTTTCGGGTTTCCTCTCACCAACTAGCCATTGAGACTGGCAGATACAGTGGCATCCCGAGAGATGCTCGGATTTGTAGTACGTGTGATACACACGATATAGAGGATGAGTTTCATTTTCTCTTCAGATGCTCAGCCTACTATGAGATTTGAGGGAGATACTATTGCTTGTTTCAGAATCATCCATTCACACTCTGTACCTTGATATTGTATGAGAACCCTAGATGTGTTGCGCTGATGATCCGAGAGATGGCGGACCTGCGTATGGTGAGACTAGACGCTGACACCTCCCCCTTGATATAGCTGACACCTCCCCCTTGATATAGCTGAGCATACAGGAGTGTCTATCTGGTCGGAGACAGAGACAGGAGAGTACTGATTCTGATGGAGAGGCTGAGATTCCTACACCCCCCCGTCTATCCATCTCTTCTCCTCTCCCACCATCTACGATTGAGGGGGATGTTATTCACCTACAACAATGAAGGAACTCTCATCACCGCTGGCTGCACTTGAAGGCTCCATTTTCACTGACACTATACTTGCTGTCACAGAAACGCCTGCAAATCAGCAAGCCACGGTCGATTACACTCCTTCCAAGCCTATTGAGAGTCTTTATGCCTATGATATGGGTTTCATCCGAAATGAAATCCTCAGCCTTAAGAAACAACTACACTTTTTCTGAAATGGCGAATGGCAAGTTGGTTATGGATCTCGTGGGTGTCAAAGAGTGGGTGGAGCAGCTTGAGCAAGAAAATGTTTATCTTAAGCAACGGATTCGCGAGGAAGGTGGAGAGGGCTGTCCCTTAGTAGATCTTATTATCCCCATTCTCGTATACACTGATGATGTGGTTCTTCTCTCATCCTCTGCAGCTGGCTTACAGAGACACCTTTTTGCTTTACATCGCTTCTGTCAGCTTTGGGGATTGACGGTTAATACTAAGAAGACCAAGATTATGGTGCTCAACACCAATAGACAACATATGAGAGATGTGACCTTTTATTATGATAGGTTGCCGATTGAGATTGTGACCTCTTACACTTATTTGGGAGTACTTTTCTCTGGTCCACTACTCACATTTCGACCGACAGCTCTCACCAGACTCCGTGAGGGGCATTCTTCTCTTGTTCATATGGAGAGATTCTGTTCCACATATTATGTACAGGACCCTGCTACCAGATGCTTGCTATTTTCTGCCACTGTCTCTCCGGTTGTTTTATACTCTGCTGAGACTTGGTGTCCAGATTTATCCCGTGATACTTGGAGGGATCTTACTCGTATCTAGATTCTCATGCTCAGCAAGATGATTAGTGCTAAGCCCTCGGTGCCACATGATATCATATTAGCGGAGTTTGCTTCCCCTCTCCTGGTTATGGGAGCTACGTTTCAGATCATTACCTTTCTTCACAATATATCAGAGTTAGACACTTCCAGATATGTTGTTGCTGCTCTCACTTCGTCACGCACCATTGCTGGACGGGGGGCCAAGCATTCTTGGTTTGGCAGTGTCTCAGCCCTTCTTCGGACTTGGGGCTTATCTGTACTTGATCTTTTGAACGGGACACATGCTTATATCAGACAACTTATTTATCGGAGCTACATATGCACTATATGGTCACAGCCTGACCCTGATAAGGTCAAGATACATTTCTATGGCACGCATCTACTACGGTTGGATACTACGGGTACTCCTATCCTTCCAGCATATCTTACACAACCATTATCTTTTGGTCTGAGGTACCGTATGGGACAGCTTCGAGTCTCTTAACATTAGCTGGCTATCGAGACGGGTAGATACATGGACACTCCCAGATTGCAGAGGATATGTCAGCTTTGTTCTCTTCAGGAGGTGGAGGATGAGTTTCATTTCATCTTTCGCTGTCCAGTATATTATGAGATCAGAGGGCGATACCACTGTTTATACAGAGATACTCCGCTCACGTTGCGATCCTTCCTCGAGTATCCAGACTCCAGATGTGTAGGTCTTCTATTGAGAGAGATGTATACTCTACGAGCTTCACTTCTACCTGCCCCAGATATGGATCACAGTCAGGCTCATATTACCCAGTTTTTCCAGAAGCGAGACAGAGAGGATATTTCAGTTGTGGATTTTGAGGTCCCCATTCGGAGATCGAAGACACAGAGAGTCTCACATACTTCTGCTAGATCCAGGATCACCAGATCTTCACGTGCTTCCCGCTAGTCTACAGCACGCTCCACTACTACTATCACTCACTATTTCCAGCTTGCTCGTAGCTAGTCACCTCCACAAAGCAGGTGGTTAAGCTCTGTAGGAAATCAAAGTGCCAAGATCCTTCTAACATTCAATCTCCATATACAAGAAGAAGAAGAAGAGGGAGAGGGTTAGGCGCCCTCAAGGAGAGAGAAAGTAGTAGCAATGCTTGAAAAATGAATTACAAATGAACAAAGAGTACATATAAATAGGCCTTCCAAGGGCCTAGACTCTTCCAAACTCTAAGTTCTAGAACCTTCCAAGACCCACTACTAATTATAGGGCACCCCCAAAAGTCAAGATAGGGTCCCTTAACGTAATTAGACTTTACTTGGACCCACGAATTACTACTGGACTAAAATTGGTCCAACTCAACTAAAACTGACTTAACATGGTCTATATAATAAACCTAACCCATGGTTACACAAGTCCGACCTTTTGGGTCAAAGTAACCTATGGGAAACTAACATTATCATTTATTACTTCTAACGCCCTCCTTAAATGATAATGTAAAAAACATAACATGACATGAAGTATGAAAAATTGCAACAAAAATGCAAAGTGTTGCATGCTGCCCAAAACTCCATGTAGCCAAAAAAGAAAAGATGTAGCTTGTTGTCCAAGCTTAATGCCGCCAAAAAAAAAAAACTTCAGCTTGAAGTAGTCAAAGTAGCCGAAATCTCAGCCCCAATCATGCCCGATGTAGAAGAGATGTAGAATACGAAGTGCGGTAGCATCAAGTCGAAAAGTGAAGACAAGCATGCTCCATCCAAAGTAGGTAGCCAAAAAACCAGCCACAAGCCGAAATATGGATTTGCAATCCATCAATGGTTCCCACATGATTCCATAAGTCTTCTTACCACAAGAAACATAAAGAAGAGTATGATACTCTTTTACCATCACAGCAGCATAAGGTACTGATTTTGGTGAGGCATGTGTGTTTCCTCCAAGGTAAAAAGATGCTTTGCTATCCCGCAAAGACTTGGACAACCAACAAGAGGCTGTAGCAGGCTGTCCAACAGCCACAAAATCACCAACACTTTGCTGTCCAAAGTGTTCCAAATGTGGACCTTGCTGTCCAAAAACCTTCCGCAGGCCGTTCCCGATGCATAATAGGATGCTCACGATGTAACATAAGCTGAAAATGATCAATAAACCATGGCTAAATCTGATGTCCACCATCTTCAAGAAAAAAACCAACAGCTTTCCACTTTGAACACCCAAATAATCTAGCAACACGCCACTTTGAACCAATGTACTAATTGACATGATTTTTTCCCCTCCTCCAATAGTACAAAATGGTTTCAAAGAATGCTTAATTTCAGCCTTTTCCAAAACATTATCTTGAGAAGCTTGCTCATAAAGTTCTTCACTAATGCATCCATCATTTGCAACAAATGGCTCAAGAGAAGAAGAATGCTTTACCATACCAACATTCCGATGCAAACTTGTACTTGTAGAAAGACAATGATCAAACTTTGCATGACTTTGCCCTTCTACCTTCAAAGAAGATGAACTAGAGAGGAGAAAGCATGATGATGAATCCTTTATTCGGTACATCTTTAAAAGTGTTTCCCAAGCACTTTTAGAGGTCTTGCAAAATCTCAAATGATATAAGATAGATCTTGTTACCAATAAAATCTTGATCATCACGTCGATGCAAAATCTCAGCTTACAACTCCATGAAGAATAGTTGGTGCCATCCAACATATCTTCACCTGAACAAGTACGAATTGCTCCCAAATCTCTTGCCATAAGAACCAGCCAAGAAGATAAACTTTTTCAAACCCTAAATGTGCCCTAAAAGACACAAAAACCAGCAAGTATCAAATCTGACAAATCAGCACCGAAATGTGTCGAAACCACACATTAGATGGATGTAGGAACTCACCCTCCTACAAGCCTTGTGTGCTGAAAATTTCAGTCTGAAATTGCAATACAAACTCAAAAACCAGCAAGCAAAGAATCAGGTTAGCCTCCAACAAAGCTTTTTTTGGAACCCTTCTTTCTTGCCAAAAAGTGTGAACAATACACACACGGATAGGGCTGTTGCAACACCCTACAAATGGTAATATGCTATCCAATTTTCAGCCTCGGAATGTGATCGGATCATCACAAAAAAATTAGAGCCTTCTTCCACACCTGGAATCAAGCAAAAAGAAGCGGATCTTCACTTTGTAAAATCAGCAAGGGTGCTGATTTTTCAACCAAATCAGAAGAATAGAAATGGCTTGTAGATGGGCGCCCTCCTGCAAAGGAGCAAATCTGAAAAATAGGGCAGCAACGGACCAACAGAAGTAGGATAAACCTACACGGATGTGGGCGACCTAAAAGAAGCCCGGAAGAAGATAATTAATGGCGCCTTTCTGCAACCTGAAAAATCAGCAAACAACAACCTGATTTTTGGGCGCCCAAAATCCTGTTATCTTCTTTGATGTGTGGCGCCCTCCTGCAAAACGGAAAAGAGTCAAAAAACGGATCTTCACTCCAAAAAATCAGCAAAGGTGCTGAATTTTTGTGATCCCTAAGTGAAGCCGATCTCTTTTGGTAGGGCGCCCTAAATCAAGCATAGAAGATCCATGGCTCTGATACCATGTAGGAAATCAAAGTGCCAAGATCCTTCTAACATTCAATGTCCATATACAAGAAGAAGAAAAAGAGGAAGAAGAAGAAGAGGGAGAGGGTTAGGCACCCTCAAGGAGAGAGAAAGTAGTAGCAATGCTTGAAAGGGAATGAATTACAAATGAACAAAGAGTACATATAAATAGGCCTTCCAAGGGCCTAGACTCTTCCAAACTCTAAGTTCTAGAACCTTCCAAGACCCACTACTAATTATGGGGCACCCCCAAAAGTCAAGATAGGGTCCCTTAACGTGATTAGACTTTACTTGGACCCACGAATTACTACTGGACCAAAATTGGGTCCAACTCAACTAAAACTGACTTAACATGGTCTAAATAATAAACCTAACCCATGGTTACACAAGTCTCGACCTTTTGGGTCAAAGTAACCTATGGGAAACTAACATTATCATTTATTACTTCTAACAAGCTCTTGCATTGTACCCTCACAAAGCTGGTGGTCAAGCTTTGATACTTCTTCTTAGAGATAGAGAGAGGTAGATATGCTAGTTCTTTTCTTTTACTAGTAAATAAGTCCATATGCGGACAATGCTCCTCACTTTTTGTACTCTCTTTTGTCTTATGTACCTTTGGGTACCAAAAGATGTTAATAATATTAATTCTAATTCTAATTCTCACATTCCAGCGTTCCACTTGCTGTTGGGTGCATTTCTATAGACCCTTACTGCCCCAACTATGATCCTCTAGCTGCTACGATCTGTTTTTTTGGCTTGAAGTAGTTGCCTATCTCAACCAGCACATGTTCTATTTCCCTACATTGTTCCATCGCTGCCCTGCCTAAGATAATTGCTGATCTAGCCCACATAGACAACTAGGCATGAAGGGCGCATTTCTACAGGCTCCTCCATGTTGACAACACACCCTCTCTTATCTCCATGTTGCCTGGCTTACCTGCTATCTATTGAGGTTGAGATACACATATCGATACTTGTTGAGTCTTCTTGTATAGTGATTGACTCTCAGATCGAGAGGGATACACATAGCAAATTAGAGTTAGCTCTATAGGTTGATGTTGAGTACCTTGGTGTTGCTCCAACTTTATAGGTTGATGTTGCTCCAGATCTACAGGGCGCTGCTGAGTGCCTTGCGCCTATATGCCTTGATTCACAGATACCGTGTTCAGTGGTCATTCCTATTTTCATTGATACTGATTCCGCATACCTTGGTGGTGTTTCTACTATTGCTCATGTGCATACTTCAGATATCCCTCCTGGTTCAGTGGTTGGTGTAGTATCTTCTAAACTGGTGTCTATATCTCCTTCTCTTGATTCTGTTATTTTATGTGCTTGATGATTTCTCTGGTTTTCTTCATGCATGGTTGATGGTCCCCTTGCTATTGGTGATCAGGTTCTATCCTCTTTAGCTTTAGTCCATGGATCTCTGCTTGAGGTTTGTGATCTGCCTCATGATATTTCTACATTTTCTTATGTGATTCATGGGCCTTTGGTATTTGCATCCGCGGATATTTGCCAGATGCTCACTATTACTTATCTACGGTATTCATATGTTGGGATCTTTCTAGATGAGTATATAGGTATCCTTCAGTCTCCTTGTGTCTCTACATATAGGTTTTTTGCAGTCGATGCCGATGGTATACAATTTTGGGCCTTGCATGCACTAGAGGCTTTTCATGCTACTGATTCATTTTTGCCTCTTGATATTTGGCATTCCTGGTGATTACGTTTAGCTTGGATTTGATTTGGACCTGTTGCTCGTGCTACTGCTTCATTTTCATCTATGGATATATGGCATTCATGGTTATTACATATAGCCTCGCTTTCATTTAGACCTGTTGATTGGTGCTGTTTTTTCCATATTACTGATCATCTGTGGTGCAGATATCTTGGTTTCCATGATTATGCTTGTGGCTCTTTATCTATTCCTTGGATTGTTACTTATTGTCAGGATTGGCATCTCCTAATAGCTTGGGTTATTGCCTCCGTCCCAGCTATTGTTTGTCGGAATGATCTTCAGGTTCCCTGGCATTTTTGGTTGCTCCATATCGCTTGGTCTCCAATGTTGTTATTGAGTTGCCACTTTTTTCTGGTGTTCTTGGACCATCAAAGTACCTTGAAAGAGCTTCTTCTCCTCTCTTGGATATTTTTTGGGGTGTTTCCGCCATATACTTCAGTGCTGCTCATATGTGCTTTGATACTCATTCCCAGGTCCAGGTGGATATTGCTTTGACACTTGCTACTAATGATGTGGATTCTGTTCCCTGTTCTGCTTTTGGTATATTTGAGCTTGCTATTCATCGTTCCAACGCATTTCTTCTTTCAGTTATTCCAGTGGCTGAAGAAACCGCTTGATTGTACTTACAAGTGTTCCTAACCTTAGATGTGTGGTATACTGATTGAAAAACTACGGGAACTGTACACTTCATCAAAGGTAGGCAAGAAAACAAAAAAATAATCTGGAGAGGTTGGGATTAATTAGCTAGTGAAGCAAGCTTTTTGCTACTAGAAGCAATAGAGAGAGAGAATTAGAATTATATTAATGTCTATCAAGTGCCCGTGGGCACAAAAGACAAGTAAAAAGTACATCAAAAAAAGGAGCATTGTCCACGTAGGACTTATTCCTATAAGCTAAACCAGAACAAGAAATGAGAGAGAAAAACAAAGCTTAGCCTCTAGCTCTGTCGACGGTACAATATTAGTAGCTTAACCAGCAACTACACAGAGGGAAAGAGAAAACTGATATAAGTTAACTAACTAGCTAAGTGGATATAAAAAACTGCGTGATATGGTGAGAAGCAGGCGTTGGCCTCTGGTGAAGAGCCCTGGGCCTGGAGGAGCGAAGACGACGTTGGAGCTTCGGCCGTCGTATTGGAATGTCTATCTCACTATCAGAAGTCTCATCTCTATCCCTCTTTTGGAAAAAGTGCGTAATGTGTGACTGCCTATGATCCACATCAGAAGCATCCAATAAAAGAGAAGATCCCAGAGTAAACATCTCTCGTAATAACAAACCAACAGATCTTGCATCTGAGTAGGCAAGGTAAGAACCAAGTGTAAGTGGAGTATCTCTATATAAGCAATGGTATCTGCCTCTGATCTCATAGTAGGCCAGACATCGGAAAATGAAGTGGAACTCATCCTCAATCTCCTGTAAAGAGCAGCACTAACAAATCCGTAGCGGTCAAGGTGTGTCTGTGTATCTGCCTGTCTCAATAGCAAGCTGGTGAGAAGAGACCCTAAGCTGACCGAGACAATAGCGTAGGCCGAAAGATAACGTTTGGGACAAATAACCCGTCCGAATGGGAAGCCCGGAAACATCAAGCTGAAGAAGATGAGTGTGATAGAACTGAAGCTTGACCCGTGATGGATCTGGGTGAGACCACACTGTGCGGATGTAAGCCCTGTAAATCTGCTGGCGGATAAATGCGTGTGTCCCATTCGGGAGATCAGCTATAGTTATAAGCCCCACATACTCAAAAGATCAGAAACACACTGAAACCATGAGAGAGAGAGAGAGAGAGAGAGAGAGAGAGAGAGAGAGAGAGAGAGAGAGAGAGAGAGCTTTATTAATGTCTTTTGGTGCCAAAAAGCGTAAAAGACAGAAGTAGTACATCTCAAGTGTGTAGTAATGTGGGAGCATAGTAACCTTGCAAAACAGCTAAAGAAATAGAATGTGAAGAGAGAGAGAGAGAGAGAGAGAGAGAGAGAGAGAGAGAGAGAGAGAGAGAGAGAGAGAGAGAGAGAGAGTATCTGAAGTTGCTGTTATTTCTACATGCAGGGTAACAACTAGCAGTCTTCAACATTATTTCCTTGACATATTCAAAAAATTACTTGCAATGTCGCCGACCACATTGCGATTGTTTCGGGAAGAAGGTGTTTGGGCGCTAATGTTTTCAGAGTACTTTTTCTACTTCAAATTTGTTTCTGACAAGGTCTCATCGCAAGCAGATCCTGGAGAAACACTTGGCTGTATGCCAAACTTGGAACTCCAAATTGAGAGCAGAAAGAGTTTTACATCAGTTGTTGCTCTAGATGCTGAACCTCTTCAGTTGGAAGTTATCTCCTTTTTGGAACTAGCTGCAACTATCAATGGATGCACTGATAATCTGGTAAAGCTTTTCATTTAAGTGCGTTGTCCTGTTGCAGTTGTTAATGAGAGCTAGTAGAGTCCATGCAGAGACTTTTGAGGAGATGTTCCACACGACACTAGCAAGAATGTATCTTTTATGATTTTTGGTTTGAAATCATGTGAATCTTATCTTGGCCTATCATAATCAGTATAAATGTGACTGTAGAAGGATAGTTGACTGTTTCAAGTTCTTAGTCTGTATAGGTATCAAGAACCTACTTTTTTGAAAGGCAAGTATAGTTGCTAGCATGTTATCAAGCGAATGGTAATTGTGAAAGTGAATCTGACAGATAGTGTGACCTCGAAAGAGCATAGGTCCATTAACATCCGCCAGCAACATGATATCACCATTTAATTTACCTTTGTCACTTTTAGGCTTATTACACCTAGAGATAATTGTGATTTAAATTCATGTGCTTTTTAGAAGGTGGAATGTTGCAAAGTAGCAATCAATGAAGTAAACATTACTTCCAATTCAATGTGTTTTTCATCGATCTATGTTGATTCTTCAAATCCTTGATCAAGCTAATGACATCGTTAAAGGAGTTAGGCATGCAACAAGCCACACCACTAATCCCGTCTTTCTACTACATTGTTCAGCACTGAGTAGTGATGAGAAACTTTGGATTACAGAAAAGCAAATAAAAACGAGTGGTAAAGTAAATAAATGTGTACTTGGTGTCGTGCACATGTTTGTAAGTCCTGTGTTCCCATGTTTATGCTAGTAGAATGATACCTGGTTCTTTTGCCACCTCACTAAGACATTGATTTACCCCCCCCACAAAAAAGTTTTGGAGTTCCAATATCCTACTTTTAACTCACTGTTCTTTGTGCTCCCGTATACCATGTCTTCCTAATTTTTGCTTCGAGTTCTTTTCCAAAGGGCTTTTCTGGCCCCTTAGAGAAGCCACTTACTCTTTAATCTTCATGTCTTAAATTTTTTCCATGTTTTGTTACCGTCTACTGCAAGGGTGTTCCAACAAAGATTTTGAAGAGCAAGTTCCCTTGCCTTTATGTTGGCAAATTTGACCAGTAGGATTTTATTTTTTGCATGCTATTTGCTTCCTAGTATAATTCTCTGATCTCATCCATTGTGGGCTTAGTCATGAATATTGGCATCAAATGAAGTACAAAGACAACAAATAACATCCACAAAGCATTCGCCGACTTAAAAAACTTAATGAAAGACAAAGGTTGCCAATAACTCTGGCATATTTCTCTGGTGTATCTCCAATTAAGATCTCTATTTATAGAACTTCCTGATAAAGAGCTCAAGACTCCAAACTCAATAATCGAGAAATGAGAATCTTGGGTTTAGGGTTGATAGTACTTATAAGCATCTTGGAAGATTTCAAAAGGGTCCTTCCTATGGTGCGGGCACTTTTAGAACATTTTAAATTCAAGTAGTCTTTTCTTAGAATAGGAGGCTCCAAACTAATCAAATACGTCCATAAATTAGTTGTAAAGTCTGCATATAGAGAATTATGGAACTGTGCCCATAATACTCTCACCCTCAAGACAATGCCTTCAATGTGGGCTACAAAACAGAATAAAAATAATTAGTTTATGTAGGATACGAACTAGAAACAGCATAGCGTATGCTAACAAGTTGTGCCATGAAGTATCCATGGTATAGTACAAAGTACAACACGAGAGTGTAATCAACATCATGAATGTCTTTCACAAGGTGGCTACAAATGTGGATGTACCGTGCCAGCCATTGGGCACAAGAACATAAAGCTGTCAGTAGGATCATGAAGGTACCAATCCTTCAGAAAAATCGATAGGAATACTGCCATAGTTGATAGACCATATCATTGTAAATAGGATGCATGCTGCAAGTGATCTGTAGAACCAAAACTATCAAGACATATCAGCTAAATATTGTAACGACATCCCAAGCTAGTTTTCTAGATCAAGAATGCCCAATAGCAGTGACATGAAAAGTGAATATGGTGGTGTATTGGGAACCCAAGCGACCCATAAGGCCCATGAATGCAAATATCCTCAAGAACTGGATCCACATACATGGTAGAGACAACAGTAGGAATAGCACTACATAAATCATCGTAAGAATCGAGAACATAGTGAATATCATTGTACTTAAAAGTCGTAGCGTAAGGAACTAGAAACTGCTGCATAACTGATATGACACCAACATGGATGCCAACTGCTATACAGGCAATAAACTGGAAATCTCAGTAAGTGTATTCCAAGCACCATTGGAAAAGTATGTAATAAGAAGCTATTGAGGGAGCTGACTTTTATTGTCACCTTAAGTCGATATTAGGTCCACATGATTACACTAATAGGCTGAGAAATAACTGCTAAAATGTGATAAATGTATGCTGAAAATGGAGCGGATTTGCCAGTTGTGCTCATTAGCTATGGTCGAGTCAGAGGAGCACTTCCTTTTCACATGTCCAGTTTACTATGAGATCAGAGGGCGATATCATTGCCTTTTTCGTCAGACACATGTTACACTGCGGTCCCTTATCTCATACGAGGACCCCCGTTGTGTGGCACTTATGCTACGTGAGATGTCCCTCTTACGACAGGACCTATGTCAGGCAGTTCAACATACTTACCCAGTCACCCAGTCCCAGATTACATCCTTCTTCTCACGCAGGAGATCACGTTCTGATGCGGACATGACTGACAGCGATTGCGACGACATTCCCAGACCCAGGACGCAGAGACGATGTACCACCCAGCCTCAGGCGACCATGAGAGTTACACGTCTATGCTCATACTCATCGACGACGCCAGCATGTTCCAGTGCTTACTGATGTTACGGCTCGCATTACATCCTTCTACAGCATCAGCACAGCCCTGACTTCTTGACATGGATACATATGATTTTCATGCACAAGCTTTTTCATTTATGTATTGATCTTAGCCTGTATCAGATGTTTTTTCTTTATTACAGCATTGGAGATGCTTTAGACGCTCTCCTAGTTACCACATACTTGACATGTACTACTTTTGTCTTCTATGCCTTTTGGCATGGAAAAGACATTAATAAAGCTTTCTTCTTCTCTCTCTCTCTCTCTCTCTCTCTCTCTCTCTCTCTCTCTCTCTCTCTCTCTCTCTCTCTCTCTCAGCGGCCAGCGGCCAGCACCAGGGATGGTGGATGC
Organism: Diphasiastrum complanatum; assembly: GCA_029204225.1. NCBI lineage: Eukaryota > Viridiplantae > Streptophyta > Lycopodiopsida > Lycopodiales > Lycopodiaceae > Diphasiastrum > Diphasiastrum complanatum. The sequence continues at coordinate 23,377,460 of CM055108.1, forward strand.
TCTGCTGTGGGCACCCTCCATCGCTGTTGCTGCTGGCCCTCCATCGCTGCCCTGCTGGGCCTCCATCGCTGCTTTTCTACCCTGAGTTGCTGGCCCTCCACCGCTGCTCTACCCTGTTGTTGCAGATTTGCTCCATCGCTACCAATCGCGACTGCTCCATCGCTGTCCAACGCTGGTGCCCTGCCGCTGCAGGTGTGCCCTCGCTATTGCTGATCTTCTGCAGGTTTGAGTGCCCTCCTCCATCGCAATAAGATATGCCACGTCGCAAAGGAGCCGTTGCCTCTATTCCTGAACCATCCTCTGTTTCCAGCATGGCTTCAGCATCTTCCTTACAGCCAGATCCGCATACCCCTTCTCCTTCTATGCCTGTCACAGTTCCTATCTCCCCATCAAACCCTATTCTTGATAATAGTGAAACTACTGTAGCTATTCCCTTGACTTTAGACACTCCAGTAGCACCTGTTTCTTTCCCTCCATATGCCTTGGTCAAACTTCTTCGGGATGATTAACTCCGTCTATTTGAATACCTTAACAATCACAGAGAGCAACTGGCTTCTCATGATTCTTTGCTTCTAGGGGTGCAATCGCATCTTCAAAAGCTGGATACTTCCATTCAAGAACTCAAGAACGAAGTTGCAGTTATAAAAAGTGAAGCTTCTTCTCAAATCGCTACTTCAGCTAAAATCCAGCATCTCGAAAATCAGGTGGAACAGCAGCATATGGCTGTCCAGTCATGGGCAATAGGTGGCCAAATGGGTAGTGTGAGCACTCTATGTGGAGGCCATGATGAGTGCAAGCTGAATGTAGCACTCAGAAGAGGGCAATAGTGATTGTGTGGAGATTTGCAAGCAAAGTAACTTCTTGGAGCTTTTTTTCACCCTCTCTTTCCTTGCTTTGTTTGGAGGCTATATATAGTGCATCATTTTGAGTGACTTCTATGGCTAAGATTGGCCGTAGGGATGCTAGCATGTTCCCAAGCTTCTTTATGCATAGGTGGTCATTATGAGCATTCATGGGTTGGTGTGCATGAGGCATTTTGCATTGTTTTTTTTCTAGATTTTGGGGTTAGGGTTTAGGGATTTAGGGAGGTCTTAGGCATCAATTGGCATTACGATTTAGGTCTTAGGTGGACTAGGATTGTCCTAGCTCCCTTTTCCCACCTATCCACTTTCCATTGAGTTTTTGACCTTTTTCATTACGTCTCGAGGGCCATCACAAGAGAGCTCAGCCCCATACGACATGCTTGGACCACACATGGTTGCTCAATTCTATCGGATGGGTGGACTGATATTAGGCGCAGGCCTATTATCAACATCTTGGTTTCATGTCCGCTGGGCACTGTATCTTTCAGGTGTGTGGATTCTTTTCGAGATGGCATTGTTGAGTCGGGAGAGTTTATCTATGAGTATATATGTGCAACAGTCATCGAGGTGGGGGCACAACATGGTGTAGGTGGTCAACGACAATGCCAACAATTGTGTGGCTATGGGTGAACTTTTGGAGAGGGACTACCCTGCTATTCTATGGACCCCGTGTGTAGCACACTGCATTGATCTTTTGATGCATGACATAGGAGGCCTCACCCAGGTTTCCACCATCACATCTAATGCCATCTTCTTGGTCACATTTGTATCCAAGAAGAAGAGGGCCCTTGCAATGTTCAAGACATTTAGCTTGCTGCATTTGAGGAAGCTAGCACCCACACCATTTGCCTACCACTTTGTTGTGTCAGAGCGGTTGCTTCAGGCTCGGCTTGCATTGCACCAGATGGCAACCAGCCCTGAGTTCACACACTGGCATCGTAGCAGCGAGTCGACTGGACCTAGTTTCCAGAGGGTTGTTCTTGGAGATGATTTCTGGTGACAGGCTGAGCAGTTGGTTGAGGTCCTGTGGCTAGTCTACCATGTTAAATTGTTTTTCCCAACAATGCAGTGATTACTTTTTTGGTTTCTGTAGGATGTCAACTATCCGAGAGAAGTGGCTTGATTGGTGGAATTTCTTCCACAAGCCCATACATGCAGTTGCTCATTTGCTTCACCCTATGTGGGCTACTTGAGCCATACGCACAGACGCCGAGCTTGTGGACGACTGGAGGACATATGCATAGAATGTGTACAGTTCCCCCAAGCACTGGTTAATCATCAACAGTTTGTTTGTGCTTTTTGATGACTCGTTCATTTCAAGAATCTGACAATGTCCCGTCTTTGTGTAGGTCATGGCCCCTTGTTGCGCAGGATCGAGAGACAGATGCTAGATCTTGAGTGCAGATAGGGATGTTTCATTGGATCCTAGGGTGAGTATGATGAGTTTTTGCCACAGCTGCTCACATAGTGGGATGTGGTGGGCAGATCCACCCTTGAGATTACTGCTCTTGCCACTCGCATCCTTGCTCAGGATTGTTCTGCTTCGGCTTGTGAGCGGAACTGGAGCACTTGATCTCTTATGCACACAAAGAGGCGCAATAGGCTCAGCGTTTCCCAACTGAAATGGTTGGTTTATTGCACCACCAACCTGAGGCTAGTCAGGCACATGTAGAGAGATGGTACACCTAGGCAGGTGAATCCTGAGGAGTGCCTTAGATCCATGGACATTGCAGCAGGCCATGCACATACATGCTATGGCTGATGATATAATCTTTTCAGAGTATCATCAAGAGCTGGCACATCACGATAGGAGCAAGTGCAGGACCACTAGATCCATGGCTAGGGCTGATGCAAAGGATGCAGCAGAGGAGGGTGGGGATGATGCTGAGGGGGGCTTGGATGATGATAAGGATGAGGCCTTGGACGATGAGATGGATATGGACATTGGAGATCATGTGGGGTGGGTGGATCCCGATGTCGAGACACAGGCCGAGCCTGTATCCTTTGTACCCTCGAGACATGCCATTCAAAATGGCTAGCTCATGAGCCTCCCTTAGATATGGCAAATGCTTGCCATACATAGTATTGGTTCGTCTTTGTTTGCAAAGACTCTAGCGATGCCCACATCCACAATATCCAATGCATGAAGACACAAAGAGTCAGCCTCTACATCATGGAACTCAACTTGTCTGTGTTTATCTGTTACAACTTTTACTCCCTCTCCCTATCTCGGTTATTTACAGTTTTATGCACAGATGTACTTTTTGTAAAATACGGAAATGGCAAAGTCACCAGCTTGTCATGACCTTGGTAAAAGAAATTCAGATAAAACAGTTATTAGAGTTACTGAGCCTTTGAGTCACATGTGGATTCAGCCGATCAATGGCGCCACAAACCATATGTTGTGTGAATAGGGAGGGAGTTCTTCGAGGGTTTGGAGGGCTGGTGATGAGAGTCGTAGGTACAATAAAAGGTTAGTGGCATATTGGGTCCAGGTGTATAGATGTGTCACTGGAGAAGCTGAAGCGCAAGGGAGGGGTCGATGCCAGAAGGAACTTAATGATGAGCTGTCAAGAGTTCTATGAATGACTTGTTCTCAGCTTCCTTGTAGGTTGCCTTTTTGCATCATAACAATGAGAAAAAGCATGTACTTGGTTATGCCTGCTAATAGAGGATTTTCTGACCTTTCTGGCTTGATGAACCCTTAAAAGTATGGTTGTTCTGTTGCAAGCCTTTTTGATTGGGTTTTTCCTTTTTTACAATGTTAAATTTTGATCCGTCAAAATTCCAACTTTGCATTTGGATGAAAATGTTTGTAATGACGTCTGAAGATTTTCTGATGTTTTTATTTGCGACTGAAGATGGCAGCCTTCCTGTCAAAATATACTGTAATGTTGGTATTTTCCTTGCATTCCTTAATATGAAATTTATGGTTGTTGACTCTTTGTGCTGCAACTGTAGCTTGAATGCAGTTCCCTTATCCAGGCTCTTGAGCAATGCCAGCAAGATCCTGCAATTGTGACAATGTTGGTGAAGTCATTGCATCGCATTCTTCAGCTGGCTGCAGAGCCCACTGTTAGTGCCTTTCATACCTTGGATATGTTGTCAGTTTTTTCAAATTTGGTAGTCTTAGAGATGGAGATTTCCACTACTGTAATAGGAGAAGTGGTGCAGCATTGTTTGATCAAGCAGAAGGATTATGCCAGCCCTCCAAGAGAGCACTCACGGCAAGCTAAGGCTGCTCTCTTTGCTCTTTTTGACGATTACTTATCAGTATCAGAACAAGCACAAGTAGATGCCTTGCATAATTTGAGGTTGTTGGATATATTATTGGGCTTGCTAAGAGATGAAAGTTCAAGGGATTTTGCTCTTCGTCACGTCCTCAACCTCATGAAGGTATGACAACATATTCTTGTAAAAGATTATCTGTTGATAAGCACAAGACTTCTGGATAGCTGTCAGGTTATAGACTGAGATTTTAGGTACAGTTCTATTTATTCCTGCTTCTTCAGCTTTTGATCATAAAATTACAAAGTTTCTTGCAGTTACCAGGTAATGTGGATGGCAAACACGATGATCAATTAAGACTATGCACAAAATATTTGGAAACACTTTCTGAAGTTCATTCAGAGAAACATGACGGAGGAGTGAATACTATTATGAAAATGTTATCGGGGATTCAAGATGTCCTTCAGAGTGATTGCAAAGTACGTCAGTAAGCTTGCCAATTTGAAAACTATAGGTGTGAGGATGGTGCCATTCAGCAATATGCTTTCAAGAAATGCTTAAAATAGATGGTGGGAAACAAAAACATTCATTTATCCTGATATCTTTTGGAATAGTTTACATAAACTTACTAAAGCTCATCTATTTATCAGCTGTATTTGGAACTTTTGTTTCCTGATTTGTGGTGACATTCTTATTTACAGTACTATCAAGCCTTATTTCAGGAAGGGGAGTGTTTTGTGCACATTGTTTCTTTGCTAAATAAAGTTCATTCTGAGGAGGTTGGAGCAGATTTGAGTCTGGAGGTTTTGCTGACTTTGAGGCACCTCCTTTCAGGCAATGAAATTTCGAAGGTATGTGTTGGTAAGATATCTTGTAGTCAGTCTCCTGTGGAGATGCTTGTCATTGATGATTGTTGTTCTTGTTGTTATGACACTTGTTGCATCAAAGAACCACTAAAAAGCTAGAGTGTCCTCTTTCTGAATCTTCATGATCGTATATTACTTATGTTTGAGACTGTAGGGACTTTTGTATAACTGGCATTCAACTCGCGTCCAAAAGTTAGTTTGCTGGCCCCAACTAAACCTGAAAAATCTGACAAGTAAAGGGCCAGTCCTAGTAAGCTACACAGTCAACTCTCTTATCAATGTAAGGGGCCAACATTAATAACCTCGCACTACAGAAGGAGGGCATCATTACTATCGATCCAAAAACTAGGTTTTTGCTTGGAGAAGAAGAGTGACAACCGTTATTGATTCAAAGACATGTTTTGCTTCAGAAACTTTTATCTAAAGGAAAGTGAGCTCTAGCTCAATTGTAGGCTGGAAAAATCGACCCACCACATGTTTACTTTTTCCTTTGTATGCAACAAAATTTCTAAATACTGCTCTGCTTGTCCACTTCGAAAGTGGTTTTGGGTCTGAAGTTATCCACTTAGTGTATCGCAGAGTTTTGACAATGAGAACACTCTTCTTGAGGGTCTGTACAGTATTCATTTCTTGCTTCTTTTGTCATGGTTAAGGAAAGAGCTCATTGATGGTGTTCATGTTTACAATATTGTGGCTCATTTGCAAGAGCAGGTTTGCAGAAATATGAGTGGTAGAAGCCGGTGGCCGCTTTGCATTTCATCCACTGTTGTTATCTCTATAAAATCTACTGTTGGACCAATTTTCCTAGTTAGTATTTTTGATTAATTTATTAGCTAGTCAGATTTAGTAGTTCGAGGTAGTTAGTTAGAACTCTTTGCTACTATAGCTAGCTGATTAACATTCTCTTGTTAGTAGCCAGCGAGTTTAAGTATATTGAGGCATTTAGTTACTACTAATATCTTCTGTGAGCTGATAAGTAGCTAGCTGATTTTATTATTTTTGAGGTAGTCAGTTAGTACCCCTAGCTACTGGCTAGGTGATTAACAATTTTTCTAGGGAACAAGCTCGTTAGTAGTTGCTAGACCCACTTACTATTAGTGACCGGTTACTGCCAGTTGATGTCTTCTTTTTTCAATCACTCTTTCTCTTTATCTCTAATCTTCTTTCAGCATGATCAGGCACAACATTCTAGATGACAAGGACGAGCCTGATGAGGAGGAGACCATTGGCATCTAGTCATTGCATCATAGACCCAGCCCACCTTGGAAGAAAGTGACTCTTTGGTGGAGGCTCTATGAGCTTCTAAATACCTTATTGATTGCTCTACTTGATCCCTCTTTTTGATGTAGGTTGTTTTCTTACTGTAAAAATGTATGAAAGCTAAAGTGAACATATGTTCTGTAATTGACCTGCACCTGCTCTTAAGTGCTGATAAAGTGAGTAGGGAAGTTGTAGCATTTGGTCCGTGCTATGAATGATTTAGCTGACGGTCTAAGACTTTGTGGGTGGACTCCATAGGGTTGAAAATTGCACGTCTCCTTTGTTATGTTGGTTATTATCCTAGATGTATCTAAGCACGGAGGAAAAGTCACATTTTTTTGCTTCCACTTTTATTTGGTGATGAGTAGTCATCAGAATAATACACTTTGTTGGCAGTCACCCATCCCCTTGGCACTTCTTTGATTTGGACTAACCTTGTTATTGTTACACTGCAGTTGGCCTTCAGGGAACTTGTTGGTCCTGATTATAGAACTTTGGAGATGATGCTACGAAACAACCATTATGGGCATCCTAGTCGGGCTCTACTCTTTTCAGTTTTAGACATGATAATGGAATGTGACTTTGATGTGCATTTGAGTATGGTCATCGAGGTGATATACTCGCTTTAGAATTTAGTCATTCGGTATTGTGTTTAGCCAATTCTCATTTTACGAGGTCTCATAAGTCTATCAGGGATCCATCATGGGTTCTATATAGTTTATTGGATAGTTCTACTGTTGCTTCTAATGTTTCCTGGATATCCTTTCAGAACGAGGATGCGGTGATTCTATTTTTCAAGTTGCTTCAACAGGTACCTGGTTAAGCATTGTGTCTTTCATTTTTGAAAATTTGATTCCATTTCTGTGGGTTTTTCAGTATGATACAGATCCTTATCATGTTGGCTTTTATCAACAGTGCACTGGAAGCCTTCTATTTGATGGGCTTGACACTTTTCACAAGCTTTTGGAGGATTCAACAGCAAATCAAGCTTCGTGTGCTAAGTCTGGTTTACTGAGCCTGCTTTTAGACTGGTTTTTTGAGGCACAAGACCCAGGGTTGGTTGTAAAACTAGCTGATCTGATCCGATTGCTGGGAAGTCACAGCATATGTGGAACAGAAATGAGGAAGATCTTTTTTCTTTTATGTAATATAAAAAATGGGTCAAAGTTGGAGTCTGGCAAATTGCTCTTGAACACCTTCAAAAGAATGCTCACAAATGAAGGGCCAGCTGTCTTTTTCGAGTTGAATGGCAGAAACTCGGTAAGGTTGTACTTATTTTGGAATCAATAATATGTTTAATCTAAGCATTTATTGGAATTGTCACTTGTTTTACCTACATATAACACATATATGGTTAGAAAAGCGTCTGTTAACACAGGTGACATTAATACAGCTCAAGTGAGGTACCATTGCAAGGGATTCCAGGTTCCAAGGGGAAAACTTGGGTGTGTTAAGGATGCAGTTTCTTGAGCTTTCTGAGAATGGTTGATAGGCTTATTATTACAAACTAGCTTCTGTTCGTTAGTACCAATATCAGAAGGCCTGCTGCAGAGCTGTATTCCCAGAGGGGTATTAGAGCCGACTATCTCATCAAATGAGTTACAGTACAAAATCATGTTGTCTTTGGTTGAAGAATATGTGATTATGAATCTAGTCAACACGAGATCAGGAGTGTGTAGTTTCTGTGTGCCAGATAATATTTGTCTTGAATTCAAGTGCTTGTCAGCTGTAGGTCCAGTTTTTTAAACAAAAGGTTTTTGTTGATCTTTTGCAGGGGATTGTTGTCACAACACCTTTACGTTTCCCAAACAGAGGATTCACATTCACCTGCTGGGCTAGAGTTGAAGGCTTCTCCTCAGATTATAGGATTCGTGGCAGTGCAAAGATGAGCTTATTCAGTTTTCTGACACAAAGTGGAAAAGGGTACATGACGTCGATTGGTGAAGATGAGCTGGTTTTTGAGGTTTGTGAAATTCGTGTGGTTGATCAGGAAAACTAGTCATGTTTCTGACGTTGAAACATTTTGTCTTCTTTGAATCAGATAAAAGTACTGTTGATGTTAAATGCTATTCCCCTTCTCGAATAACAGCACACTTTTAGAATTTTTGAGAAGCTTAGGCCTAGATCTATTTGATATGATTGATGTTCTTGATCATCCAAGGATTGTGTACATGCATGCATCTGTTGAACAACATCATTGATCTACGTTTGGTGAGACCATTTCCTGCTATGCTGAAATTCTGCATCTCCATTGAGATGCTTCAATATGCTAAGTTGCAGAATATAGCATTCGAACGTTTTCAATGTTTTAATCTCAAGCGTTAGAAATGCCGTTGATATGTTTCAATTAAAGTTTCAAACATTGAGCTAACGTGTCCTTTTCCTGGGTTTTGACCAATCCAACTGTCCATTTTAATTGCTGGAGTTTAAATATATCATAGAATAGTTGAATGAGCATGTAAGTGCCAAAAAGTATTCATTTGATTGTGGTTCAGGAAGGTCATTATCTTTCATGCATAAAACCTTTCACCATTTGTTTAGGATAATCCATCAATCATGAACAATGTGACAAAAGACAATTACCCTTGGCAATGCAAAGCTTATTCGAGTTAAATATCAAAACTCAGATAGATCATAAAAGTGGGCCATGGCCATTGCCATTTGCTTAAATCTTACAATGACATTAATAAAAGTAACAAAGATGATATATTATTATGTTTATTGCATAGATCCAGCGGCACCAGGATCCGCGGATCCCAGTACCGCGGATCCATACTGGTACCGCAGATCCATGAAGATCCGCGGTACCATAATATAGAATTTTTTTTTTAATTTAAAAAAAAAAATAATAATAATAATTTAGTGGGAAATATGGGTATCAGCTTGAAGCTCTTGATGAGAGTAGTGCATTTATGCAGGTTGCCGGTTCTGACGAGAGCGAACAGCCAAAGGACCAAGGGGATGCAAAACACCAAAAAGTGTGTTTTCGCTCAGGGAGTCGGAAGGCCAAAAGTGTTTCCCCCCCCAAACCCCCCACCGGGGGGCTACCGCCCCCCGGACCCCCCGTTTCTCGGGGGGCTACCGCTCCCCGAACCCCCCAGGACTTGCTACTATATAGAAACTGTAATCCAGCCATCTCATAACCATCATGGTCTCACAATAGACCCTATACTAACAACTGTGCTCAATAATGGCTTCTCCTCATAACGGGGGCCTTACAGATTTGAGCTCACGGTTAACTAGTGACTACTAAACTGAGAGGTGCATTATTTAGTTGTCTAACACATTTTGTAGCTAAAACTACCGGCAACCTGCATAAATGCACTACTCTCGTCAAGAGCTTCAAGCTGATACCCATATTGCCCACTAAAATTTATAAAAAAAAAAAAAACTTACTAAACAATGGTACCGACTTTTTACCGTGGATCTGAGGGCCGCACCATAATGGCGGTACCACATGGAACCATGGTTTATTGTAATGTGTGTCCATAATAATAATAATCCTCAAGGTTGATTCCAGATGAAACTCAAGAAGACTAACTACTTAGTATTGACTACGGTCCATGAAACTACCGTACCACGTATTACAATATAATCATAAACTCATGAGTAATAATGCGTGTGAATGTGTATTCAGAGACCCTCCTTGGTAAGAGTGGAAATGTGGACATTTCTCATGTCCACGTCCTCATCATCATTCTTGAAGTCATCATCCTCCATCTCCCCAGTCTAGCACATCCTCAATAACAAGAGACGAAGTAGAAACCCTGGCTGTCTTAATATATACCCAACAGGCTGCGTGATGCCTTGTATTTGATCTTCTCAAGAACATGTAGGTTAAAATGCACACAAACATGTCCAAGGTAGAAAACTTCAACCTTTTTCTCTTCTGAGAATGTGATGCATTTTGTCTCACAAGGAGAGGTTGTAGCCCAGAAGGGCAATTTTTGTAGCTTGAGTGTCAATGCTCCAAAAGACTCCTACCATCATACATGCATTTGCCTTTATAATTCCAACAAGCATACACCTGCCGACTAAATGTTGTACACCCATTTTTGTATCTTCATCAACTTCTATATCAAGTTCTTGATCCATACCTAATTACTATGGATGTAAAGCAAATGCTGGAACATGTAAAGGAGAATGCATCATCTCCCATCTACTAGGAAAAGGCCCCTCTATCAAATGTAAATAAGAGGACTCAAAAGCAGTGTATGACCTCACCCCCTTAATCATGCAATCCATCGACCTATGAACGAAGCCCATAATGGCTTCCTCTCTATTAACAATTTGCAAGACTTACAAATGTGTTGGCATAAAGCTTAAAAATATTCTTTGCCGCCTCCATTTCAGAAAGCCTTTGACTTTTTTTCATGACCCTTTCTTATTCAGAGGTTGCAAGACTTAGGCTCTTCTTCTGATAAAGTATTGACAGTCATGGCACTTAATGAGGGAGTCTGGGTATGTTTCAGGAGTGAGTCAAGAGTTTCAAATCCACAACCCTTTGTTATTCAAAGGTTGTAGGACTTAGGCTTTTCTTCTCTTTCTTTCTTTCATAGGCAGAGGTTGTGGTGAAGTAGCCATAATAAATCTTGTACCATCAACTCCCACCTCATCTGCAATATCCTTCATGCTTGGAACGTCGCCTTCAATGCTTGCATCACATTCACATGAACCTTATCACATTTGTGCACTCCTTATCCTCAAGTGCTAGTAAATGTGTCAAAATTTATTGAGGACTCCCTCTCCTATGTGATCAAATCTTTCTAAGTGGCATTAGCTCTTTGAAGCACAATATCTTAGTGAGAAAAATCACAACTTTTGATTTTGAATTTCATTCCAAGTCTTAAAAGGTAGAGTAATTGGTGGAATCCAATAGGAGTGATTGAATTCAATTTGTTGAGCAAAAATTGACATAGTATGTATGAAACTCAAATTAGTTCTATTCGACTTTCTTTGTGAGAGTAATTTGTGATCACCAACTTTCCCAACTGTTATAACATGCTCCACACAGTAGGCTTGGCCCTAGGTGTCTTAAACAGTGGCAAATATGAAAGAGGTTTGGAAATGGCTAGACTGGTTGTTTTCTGCAGTTTTCCATAGAAAAATCTAGACAACAAAGAGATGATGGGAATAGCTTGAACTAGACACCCTAGCAGAAGGAAGAAGGCCTCAAAGTTTTAAATCAAATCAAGCAACAACAAGAAAGTTGTGCTAGATGCTTTGAAGAGGCTTCCAACATCCGAGATTTTCCCCACTTGGTTGTAGCAATCAAAGCCGTTAACGAAACATCAAACCCATGTCCCCAATGTTGAAAATCTCCATAAAACTTTACCTACAAACAATTTCAGCAAAAAGGAGAGGAGAGAATTTTTGGTCACGATGGACAAAAAAAGGTTTGTGATGAATTAGATATCAGGAATTTTTGTCCTAAGTTTCATGGACATAAATGCTTGGTGTGTGATGGTTGCTGACCAGGTATTCAGAGCTAAATACTCAACTTCAACATAATATTAGATGAATTGCTTATTTATTTGTTATATAGAAGACTGGACACGAATTCCAAAATAGCAAAAGCATTTATCACCTTTTCCAATATATCACTTTGAGATTGTCACTGCCTTTCCCATACAGAGTATCACACATAAGAGACAGTGTGCCACGGTTGGTATCAAGCTGAAGCCCAAGCAATGGCATTTTCTTTGCATTGCTCATGCGTCAGGACACAGTTTATCAAGTGCAAGTGACCTGAGCGTTTTTGTTGATGGATATCTTGCTGGTTCAGAAAAGTTGAGGTACACATTTTTCTCCAAACTCAGATGTAAAGAAGGTTGTTAAAACTTTGTTCAATGTCTGGAATGTTATTTGCTAATTTACTCAGTTGCTGTTTCCAAGTTTTAATTCTTCTAAAGTTGAGATTCGAGAGTAGGCTGATGCATATTTGGTTATCTGAAAGCTTCTTCTAGCATGAAAATCACTAGGTTGCTGGATTGGTCCTCTATTGTCTCGTTGGCCAGGTACCCGAAGTTGAGTGAACTTCTTACTCGATGCACTATTGCAGCTAGTTCTCCTCATCCTGAAAGTGGAGGCAAGGACATACAATACTTTTCTGGAAAGTACACTGCACCCTTTTGTGGCCAGCTTGGGCCTTTATATTTTTTCAATGAAGCATTATCTCCTGATCAAGTTTACCACATATATTTACTGGGTCCTGGATACATGTACTCATTCCTTTCAAATGAGGTTGGGTGTAACCTGGAAAGCAATGCAGTGAAAAGTGTCATGGACCCAAAGGATGGGCTTGCCTCAAAAGTTATCTTTGGATACAATGCACAAGTAAACACTTGTTGTCACTCTCTTCTGTCTTCTCTTAGCTTTGCTGCTGGTTTATATCTTTCTTGTCTTATGTGAAGGCTTACAGTGGAGAGAATTTTCAGTGGCTTTGTTTCCCTGATATGCAAGAACCATAGACACCCGTTCCTAAGGTTTTTCCTTCCTGAGGAACAGGTTTTAGGAAAAGTTCCAAAAAAGAAGAATCTTGTCCACATTCTGAGATGCTATATCCATGGAACTGGAAACAATCTGACCAGGATTTCGTCCAATACTTCGTTATGATGTTTGAAACGTCTAAGAAATTGACATTTGAAACTGAAGCTGCTAGTATGGGCAGATGAAGATATATAAATAATATGTTTTTAGTCAAATTGCGTTTTACAAAAGGTAGCTTTTTATCAAAGAGCTCTTTTCTGATTAATGTTGAGCAACAATATAGTGAAAGGTGGCTGATTTAATTGGTTGGAATAGCCAGCTCTCAAAGACCTTTATCCTTCTGTGATGGTCTACTCTATTAAATTTGTGTCAGGTGCTTCCTTCACTCCTGCCATTTTTCCAGTTCTGAAATCTATCTGCAGTATTTTTGCTACTAAGTAAGTCTAGAGGCTGGGATGATTTTGCAGTGTATTCTCTACAGGAAGGAAGAATAATATTCTTCTTAATATGGAATTTGTCTCAGAAATCATATCTAAAATTCTAATTGATTCCCCCCCGAGGAACAGTATGGGATTATCCCTAGGAACAGTTTTGTTTCATTCCTAGGAACTATGGCAAGAACGAAGCCTTTTGTCACATTCTTTATCACCTTCTAACAAGTTGCATATCTTTGATTTCTTTTCTGTAATGTGGATTTTCCAAATTGCAGGCAAGCACTGGAAGGTGTTTGTATGATGTGTCTCCAGCGCTAGAACACATGGCTGTTGAGGAATCACATGAAGCTACAATATTGGAAGGGACCAAACTTTGCTATAGGCATCTGGTGCAAGATAGCATCAATTGTGTAGGAGGTGTAACTGTATTTTTTCCACTTATTACACACTCTGAGCAGCTGGGTTGGCAAAATTTTCACCATTTCTATGAAGTTGATGCGGCTGATGAAGCTGAGCGACACCAAGAGGATCACTTGCAACTGAGGACGAGTCTGGATACATTTCATGATAACATAGCAGTCAGTGTTGTCGAAGTCATCCGAGCAATCTTGGCTGGAAAATTTTCAAACCAACAGTTCATGCATTATACATCTGGTTTGTCAATTCTTGGTTATTTATTAAAGTCATTGCCACCTGGACAGCTCACATTAAGCATGGTTTCAGCCTTGGATGCTCTTCTAAACACGTTTGCACTTGCAAGTGGTATGTATAATCGATCACTTTTTCTTCTTTTCATTCTGGAGACAGTTTCTGTATCAAGTAAGAGTAGATTTTGTGACAAATTATAGCATATCCAAATTTGTTATTGAAAATGCCATTTTAGAAGCAAGACTTTAGATAGTCTAACGTAGATAACTGTTATTTGAGCGATGCAACATTCTAAAGGATCCTGATGCTCTTTAACCGAATCTTAATATATTTTGCTGGCCCATATGGTAACCTTATGAACATGTTGCTTTTTAGCTGAAGATGATGATGATGACGATATTGTAGGGCTAAATCTTTCAAAAGCACTTGTCGCGGAAACTATCTCAGAGATATACTTGAACATGCATATTTGGATTCATGCATCATATGTAGTACAGCGAGAAATCCTAGTATCATTGTTAAACTATTCTCAAAAGAACAGTCCTGAAGTACGAGCTGTTTGTGGATTTTCAAGAATTCTTGACATGATTCACCAGTTTTACTGGGAGAAGCCTATCAGTCACAAAGCTTCAACTTCAAGAACATTATGGGATCAAGTGAAAAGAACAAGTACGAGGGACAGACTGACACAACAAGAAGTCGCTCATCTAAGGAGCCTTGTTCTTGCCATAGCCAAAGAAGTGCTCAGGTGAAGATGTCCTTTTGGTTGCCCGCTGTTGCAGTAACTGACCTTGCTCAAACTTTGTGTACCTTTTCAGCCGAGCTAGATAAACCTGCTTATCTGTCCAAAAATTGCTTGCCATGAAGGTATGATTTAAGCTGTTTCTATATGTATTGTGATATTTTTGAAACTCAACTACTGTCTATATTCTCAGGGATGGCATTACCTTGTCTGAATTAAAGGCTTTGATATTCTATCTGGAAGCAAGTGAGGATGATGTCTGTGTGGAAGATGTTCTTCAAGCGCTGCTTGAACTTCTGGCTTTTGTACCATTTGTTACCACCTTCAGTGACAACATCCGTAATCTTGGTGGCTGCCAAATTTTTCTAGGTCTTCTCACCAGGCAAGCGCGAAAATTGCCAGGAGCAGATAATCTGGTGGTTTCAGAATTAGATGATCTGTATTGTCCTCAAAGCATTTAGTGTCTTAAAAGGAGGTCATTTTTGATGTAGGAGAAATGCTTGTACATTCATCCTTGTCCATTTCTCATTTCTTGGTCTGGGAAAATTTCTATCAGGGTTTCACTGAATTTTTGTATTTCTGACTTCATATGAATTATATTGATCATATGCTGGAGACTAAGTGATTGTCTTGGTGTACTTGATCATGTGTCGTTCAGGCAATCTGATGCCATCAGCTTACTGGGGCTACGTCTGTTTTCTGTTCTTTTAACTTCAATGCCAGCAGAGAAGAAGGTGACTCGGATTTTTAACCTCTCTGGCACAGGTTCAAGGTTATCTCTTGAGCAGCAACAAGCAGAAAAATTAAAACTGGCTTCGCTTTGGGATGCTCTCTCTGAAAAAGTTCTTATGCTCAGATTCACAGTCACTTTGTGCTCAACACTTTTTGACATTTTACTCGGTGGAGCCATTTTTCCAGAGGTTTATTATTCCCACTGAATTTGTATCTTGTAAAGTATTATGTTTTTCATCTAAGAGCATATTCATCAATTTTCTGTTTTGGTAAGCTTTTCTCCTTTTATGATTGTATGTCACATGCTGATGTGCAAATCAGGTTCATGGTGGGATATCCTTAGAGGTTGCACACGATGGTGAAGTGCACGGATTCAAATCATTAACATCTACTCAAATTACTGTACCTCAGATGCTGGGAATCATTTTGAAGTTTTTCCTTACCTGTGATGGCTCAGTTATGCGAACTTCTGTTTTGAAATGTATTCACCAATTGCTTGAGAAAAATCCAAGAAACTCTGAGGTTCTTGTTCAGGTAAGTTTCTCCTGTGTTCTTTTGCATTGCAATATTGCTCAAACTTAGGTACCTGAGGCATGTTAAGGACCGTGAACCTTGTGTTCAGGAATCGGCGTGGCAGGACTGGTTCTTTGCAGTTATGGTGAGTGGGCTTAAAAGGAAGAAGCAGTGTTTGAATGAAGGTGCTGCTGAGACACTTAGACTTCTCGATATGGAAAAGTTGTATATAAGGAAAATTCTTGCAATCATTCACATGCATTGTGTATGCAATCTGAAGGGTGGATGGCAGCATCTTGAACGAACAGTCAACTTTGTACACATGTACTCTGACCAGGTTACTATCATTACTGTTTTGTTGTTTCTTTACATCTCTGCTTCATAATATCATTCTGTTATGATGCTTTCTTATTGTGATACTGATATGCTTAATTTGTGCAGGGAATGTTATCCAGGTTTGATCTCCTTTGCAACATTCTTTCTGATCTAATAGAAGAAATAATCCGGACTTGTCCAGGTCAAGCTGCATTGACAGCACAGCCATGTCGGGACAATATTCTATATGCTATTTCCTTGATCGATGAGCTTTCAGTGAAGGATACTTTCGAGTTTTTGCCGGTATACTTGTGGCTTTGAGCAATCTTTGGCTAAGTGGAAGTTTTTTCTTTTTTTCCAAGTACTCTGAAAGGATTACCTATAAATCCTGGATGTTTTTTAAATATAATGTAGTAATGTGGGTGATGAGGACAATGCTTACAAAACTAGGCTCTTGGCTTGATAGCATACGAGATATATAAGAGAATACTATTATTCTTTATTGCTTAGAACACGTTGTTTCAGGTAGTCCAGTAGCAAAACTGTGAACAACTTTGAATCCGATTCAATCTCTACTTCCAAGTCTGAGTTGCTCGTTGAAGCTAGTTAATACATGTGAGAGCATGCTTATCTCTACTTTGTTGCTGTAAATATTCTTGCATGACTTTTGTTTTTCTGCATAGTATTTCAATTGAAGGTCCTTGTTATCATAGGTTAGCTAGTTTGATACTTGCTCTTGTATTTTATCTAGTATATGTTACATTCACATCAAGGCCATTTCTGAAAGGTTTAATGGGGGTTATGTATATGCTCGCCATGCACACATATATGTCAGATATGCAACGGAACATGCTCCACTGCATGTCCATCTCGGAATGCTCGTTCCGGAGCGGGAGCATTCCGGACAACAAACACTATTAAATTTTTTCTTATGTATATATGCCATATCTTCATTGCAGCAGATCGCGTTCCGGGCAGTGGAACGCTAAAAAAATTTGCAGTAAGATTGCAAGTTTTTTCGCATTCTGGTCGTGCGCCCTGGAGGAGAAAAATTGTTGTAAATTTTTTTATGCATGTCGGATCGAGACGTATGAGCACGCATCTATTCGATGATTGGGACGCGGTGGGCACAGTGTCAGGCACATGAAATTAGCATGGAGCTCAAAATCATCAGATCCAGGTTTTTGGTAGGCCCGCATATGATTTTTGAATAATGTATAGAACTAGTTGTAGGTGTTGGATTGGGGTGATGTGAAGTGCTAGACTGTGTTTCCTCATGCCTGCAGGAATGCCTAGAATGTTTGTTCTGGCCATTATGGCACATACTTGAAGTTATGAATGCATTGCTCTCTTTTGATCTGTACTTGGAATCCCATCTATATCCCAGGAAGGTGGTTAGTCCTCGCTCCTAACTCTCATTAGTCTCCAAAAAAACCAGTAAGTCTCGTCCAGTAATAAAATCAATCTGGTCCTCTGCTGTGGAAGATAAGTGTATACCATCACAATTCCATACTCCAATCTGGAGATGGAGTGGATGGGTCCCTGGGGTACTCCCGAACCCGGGGACCCCAAGTCCCTAGCACTGGGAACTGCTAGGAGAGCTAGCAAGGAAGCACACCCGTTTGTCCCGATGTATGACCCGTTTGCTAGACTCTCGGGCCTCTTGAAAGGCTGAATATATGTAAGATCATCATCCATATAGATAGTGGTGCCATGTAACTTGGCTTTGCAACGCAAAGCCTCTCTGCGACTCTCCAGAGAAGTAAAACAGATGATCAAGGTGGCTATATTCCTGGTGGTCCTCCATGACGCATCTAGTCCATCTATCTTGTGACCTAATGTGATATCAAGCAATCGCTTAGCTTCTGCCATGGCATCCTGTCTGTTTGGTATCCCTTGCACTCTAAATCCTCAAGTCTCGTCAGAGGCTCTAAAGTAGGACGTAATCAAAATCATGGAGTGCCCTGGATGTGAGGAATGAAATTGCCTCTGTCTGGACCTGTGGACAGTATGTCATCTACTCTGCCTCATCCTGTTGGAGGGATGACTCGGTCTCATGCACTAACGTCCCATACGATGTCTGTCACTGACTGGAATATCTATCTCATCCTCGGATATGTCCTCTGTGTCGTCTGTGGACCTCTATCTGCGTCTGGAAAAGAAATCGGTAATACTAGTCTGGGAATCGAAACTGATATGAGCACTGACTAAGTCTCGTCTCAAAAGCATCATCTCACGCATCATCAAGGCTACACAGCGAGGATCCTCATATGTGATCAAATCCTGGAGTGATCTGGAGGAGTCTCGATATAAACAATGGCATTGCCCTCTAATCTCATAATAAACTGGGCATCTGAAAATGAAGTGATCCTCATCCTCAATCTCTCCAAGTGAACAAATCTGACAAACTCGGTCCTCTTTGAAAATGACCTATCTTAATGTGTAACTGATAAGATGAGACTCTAAACTGTCTCAAATGTCTCAAACCATGTGACAAACCCCCGTTCAAATATCTAGGAAGGATGGGAGTTACCTGTATAGTCAGTCTCCATAAAGATGGATCTGTAGTTAAGGGGCTTCACCCCAAGCTGCCCCTCCCAAACTCTACGTACATAGGATCTGTATATAAACTGCCGAATATAGTGATGTGTGCTCTCTGGAAGTGACGATAAAGATACCGATGTAGTCAAGTAGCCTTCCTGCCTGAGAATACCATGAGAGGTGAAAACCCTAGCTGTGGAGTAATCGTGATGAGGTGAGTACAACATAGGAATATCTGGAACTGTCCATCTACATCAGTCTTTGGAGAAAAATAACAATCCAAAAAATAGCCTCAACCTGTAATGGAGGAACTGCAAACTCTGCAGGCATAATCTGGTGAGGGACAAAAGGTTTCACTCGAATCATACGTGAAAGCATAGTAATCTGCAGACGAGATATATCAGCCCACTCAAGAAGTAAGACCCGTACACCAAGTCTCTGCAGTATACATGACTGTCGGTGTGACCATGGTATCAAACAGGTGACATCATTAGCGTACAATAGAATCGAGGGCATTAGGTCACATAAACTACAACCCTCACCTCCATCCTGCATAATCATCCTCTCCAACTCATCAATATAGAGTCCAAACAGAGTGGGGGGCATCCCTGCTTCACCGCAATGGTGCTATGAACCTGTTGTGATATGCCATGCTCAGAATGGAGACAACCTATCACTCTCTCATATAGGCCCATAATCGCCAAGACTGTGTTTGAGTGGAAGCCAAGATCGTGCAATCTCTAATGAGAAGGTGTCTCAGAACAGAGTCAAAGGCCTTACGGAAATCCACAAAACAACAATCGTCTGGATCTAACCTCCTCAATAATAGCCCTCAAGGTGAATATATGATCTGAGGTGGAGTAATGAGGTCAGAACCCTACCTGCCTCAAAGCGTGTAGACGCCTGAGCTCGGCTTCACTACTGACTGTCGTCTGAAGAAATGAGCCATAAACCTTTTTCATAATGTGTCCAACCATAATAGTGTGGTAGAGAGAGAGAGACTTTATTAATGTCTAAGTACATATCATGTGTGTAGAGCAAATGGGAGCATATGAAATCGTCTTCGAGTATGTAATGAAAATGCATATAATGTAAATCTACGTACGTATACCAATGATAAAGAAGCT
This sequence comes from Diphasiastrum complanatum, assembly GCA_029204225.1. Taxonomy (NCBI): domain Eukaryota; kingdom Viridiplantae; phylum Streptophyta; class Lycopodiopsida; order Lycopodiales; family Lycopodiaceae; genus Diphasiastrum; species Diphasiastrum complanatum. The sequence continues at coordinate 23,397,218 of CM055108.1, forward strand.
ACATAGGTATGAATCATGAACTGGCTATGAAAGAAAGAAGCCTTAGATCATGTCTTGGGACTTGGGGGTGGTGGTGATGCTGCTGCTATTGGTACTAAAGAAGGATGTAATACAAGTTGATATAGGAAGTATAACTGGGATGTGCCATCGATGTTGAATATGAGAGAGGCCTCTCCTCGTGATAGGGTGAGGAGGTTTTACTCCAAGATAGCACAGGGAGGTGCATAGTCTCTGAGGTCTGTGGGAAGTCGAATCATCATCCTCATCATCCTCTGAATTTGGGTGCAGTTGTGATCACCGTCTGGAGAAAAAGGAGGTGATATGAGGCTGTGTCTCTGGAGTACTCTGATATGCAGGCAGGATGTCTTGTCGCAATAGAAGCATCTCTCGTATCATAAGGCCAACACAGCGTGGATCCTCGTTGGTAACAAGTGAGCGCAAGGTGACTGGTGCGTCTCTAAACAAACAATAGTATCTCCGACAAATCTCATAATAGGCTGGCCACATGATGAGATAAGGTGCTCCTCAGTCTCCACAACGCCAAGGTGACATAACTGGGAAATCCTGTCCTCTCGTGGGGTCCCCTGAAACCACCCAATCTCAATCTCAAGCTGGTGTGAAGAGACACATACTTGTCCCAATATGAATCTAAGACCATGTGATTATCCAGAACATAGGTAATGTGGTAGACGTGGGATCCTTGATAGATCCGTCTCTAGAAAGTAAAGCCAATAAAAGTCGCGGGCTTAACCCCCATCTCACCATGCGAAATTCTATCAAGATAAGATATGTAGATATATCGTCTGATGTATTCATGGGTGTCTGAGGGGAGGGCAATGAAGGAGATACAAGCAGATGCTGCACACTAAAGCTTATTCAATGTCTTTGAAATACCAAGAGATACATAAGATTGATAGTACATCTCAGTGTGTGTCGAGCTTAGGGAGCGTTAGAATGTCTCCTAATGAAAATTGTAACTGTAGCATTAGATAAGATAAGATCACACAGAGCTAATATAAAGAGCTCATGTCATGCCCATGATTGGTCTCGGGTAGCGTGTCCGCGCTAGGGACCGGTAGACCAACAACCCGTAAGTTGATTGTGACTATTAGGGAATTGGGCTATGAATGGTTTTTTGGCAAATCAGACTCTTTAGAGATAGATTTTAAAAATCATTCTATGGTGTTTAAAGATAAGTTTGATCAGATTGTCTCTATTTCTGGAGAGACCGATGTACTTCCATCGCCGATGATTTCCTCGGCTGAATCAATTGAGAAACTTCATGATTCTGAGTATGAACTCTTTCACTTGCTTTTGAAATCTCGTATGTGTGAATGTGTTTTCATGCTTTAACACCAAAAATTCGCATCAGGAACAACAGCTTTTGCAAGATTTTAAAGCAAGAGTTTAGTGAAGTTTTTCCGAAGCAGCTACCTTATGGACTACCACCCCCCGCTCGGTCGGTGGATCATAAGATAGATCTTTTGCCCGATAGCCGTCCTATCTTCAGACAACCATATCGGTTTAGTCA
>CM055108.1:24739669-24916802 GCA_029204225.1 Diphasiastrum complanatum
GTATTTGCCTTGGAGAGTAGAGAAGCTTGATACTTTTAATAGTCTTTCAATCTCACGTATGTTTTGAGCATCCCCAAGTTTGGAAAGGAGCTTGCGAACGATGAAGTGAAAATTCAATGGAGGCTCAATTATGTACTGCCTAATATAAAGGAAGGTAATATGGGCTTTAACAACATTCCTAGCGGGTTTTAACATATTCCATATAAACTTTAATCAAATCCAAAGTGCTCATAAAATCAACAAGGCATAAGATTCTATCATCAAGACCAACACCATCGCAAGTACCTATATCGATACTGGTAATGAAATTGTAGATATCAATAGATTTCTTCATGCAACAGATAATAGTCTGTTTGAAGGGGTTAGGTGGAGGAAGGAGTTCATCGTGACCAAGTTTAACAATATCACAAAACCAACATGAGGACTGAACCATAAAAACAGACTTAAGTTAGCCATAAAACTGGAATAAAGACAAAGATTTGGTACTACCCCGGCCAAAAGGTAGTTAGGTCTACATCACAAGGATGCAGAGAGAGAGTAACAAATATTTCAATTAGTCCCTCTTGACAAGTCAAGATCAAACCTTTTAAATCCATAATAGGTTTACACAACGTTGTATAAAAACTTACAATACATAGTACCATAAAGTAAAGCAAGTATTAGGAAACTCAACTGTTACCTAACACCATCCCACCAAACAAAACTGCACGCATTAGTACAGTGAGGAAGGCAGGTGTCATAGTTGATCTTCAGTTGTTATCCATGTCCAAAACAAGATTCTTTACCAGTTTAACTGGAATGTATCATAATTAGTCCAATCTTTTCTACCATTATCTTATCATGTCGTAGGCCTTGCCCTAATATCACTGTATCAGAGAATCCACCATTTGGATCAATTTTTAGGCAAGTACTTCTATTATTACCACACAATCATCTAACAGCATTCTATGAAATAGCCAACATCAATAAAAGAAATGGAAAATGTCTGGTTTGGTCATAGACGTCAGTAACAAGGCATATCCATGTCATTCTATACCCATTGGTACCATGAATGAACCTGGTAGCCAATGGACTCTACGACCATGCTTGGGAAACTCCATGCCATTCTAGCTAACCTGGGCAAATTCATGTCATTCAGGTTCCATAAACACAAGACTGATTTAAACAAAATAGATGTCCAATTCTACAAAACATTATGCTATTACAATAGGGTAACATGACTTTTTGTAACAATAAGGTGTAGTCATCCTCGTCGGTATCAGGATAAATTCATTCATACTGACCCATAAGACTTGTGAAATCGTTTTATACAAGTTTGGAACAATCCGAACCCACCGACAACCCACCTTACTTGTAATCAATTGAAGAAACAACTTACTTCTGTGTATTACAGGTACATGGTTCTTTCTTGAAGTTCAATAATTGCATATAGACCCTATCTATACTTATATCCAATATAGAAACCCTAATGCAAGTTTGGAAACATTTGTTGAAAGTTTAGTATCACATTCCATAATTAAAGCATCATATTAGTCTAAGAGACCTAAAGAATGTCTAAGAATATTGAGGATTTTTGGGTTACTAGTAGCAGCCCAACTTTCCGAATTGTAAACACAGTAGCAAATGTGTCAAGGGGTACGTGTAGTATAATACATGAATACGTGCTAAAGGTTCTTCTTGAGAGGTAGTCATGATCATATTTCTAACTTGATATACTAAAACCCCATCTAGTATTGGTACCGAAGAGGAACACATCATATTTGTTAAGGCCATATTCAACTAAGGATTTGGAATAGTCTTAATATGGTGGACCGGTCTTCTGGTATTTGAGATTGTTGGCTACGCCTCGATTTAATTCCATGTCACGGCCATTTTATGACTAATAACCTTGAGAGGACCAGACACTCCTATTTAACATGTGGAGTGGTGCATGGCTTGTGACCCTCATATGCATGAGGAGAGCATGGGATATGTGAGGTAACTCAGTAGAGAGTTAAAAGGCTAGAAATGGCAACCACTTCTGTCTTCCTCACCAGTTCTGCCTCGTTCATTTGTGCATGAGCCACAAAAGTTGTGAATCTGTGAATATGGGTTCTGATTTTCATACCTCCATAGCTTTCAGACCTGGTTCACATTCCCTCCCCTGTCCTCTGGCCTCATAGGTGCTTATTCCTTATGTTGGGGAGATGATTCCTGAGTTTTTAGAAATTCAGATTTGCTAGAGCCGCTAGACAGCTGTTTTGCACCTGTGGATGAATCCTTGAGTTGTTAAACAGGGCAGCGATGGCTGTTGATTGATTCATTGAGCTTGGAGCTCACAGATGGATCAATGTTTGGAATGAAAAATCTCACTGAGGCCGTTTGAAGCAAGCGCGTCCTCTTTGAAACCCTGTTTTGTTGATGGAATCGAGGGCGCAGCTTCCATAACGGGGTGTGCAACTAGGGAAACAATATGTTTCCAGATGGTAGTAGGCCGTGAGGGAGGAGCCCAAATCGAGGCTGTAGTGGTTGTGAAGAGTGTGGAGGGGCTTCACTTTTATTTGCTTGTGAAACCTTGGTTAGTACCCTTGGGAGTTGTGTGATTTGCATTTACATTTTGCACGGTTCTTTTAGTAGAAAAGAGATCTGAATGTAGGCCAATCTGGGAATTGCATGGCTCTCTTTGCATGTATTAGGTTACATGTTGTTTAGCTCAGAGCCTTTTGAATCACGTCCGGTCGTAGCCATGCAGAAAGCTATAGTCGATTTGAAGAGGTGACTTTTTGGAAGTCTACCTTAATAAACAGTGTAAATGGGATTATCAGTTCTTTGGTCTGTAACCAAGGAATAATGTTGCCTATGTATTAATCCTAGTTGAAAATTTACTACCTAAGGCCATAAATTTGGGATTAATGGCAAATTAATAATTCTTCACGATATAGTTCTCAGGCACGTACCCGGTGAGCGGATATTTGATTTCTTGGTATTGTGTTAGTTAACGATTTAACTCTGGAATAAGGTTACTCCCAGTGAATTGAGTTAAATTGTGTTCGTGGAATTTTTTCGCTTTTTCGATCTGTAAGACACCCATGAGCTTGTTGTTGTCTTCTAGTTGATCATTAGATAATGGAAAGGCAAAAGCTTTTAGCCATCTATTATTGTATTACTTCGATTATTTTGAATTCAAAATGTTTCCTTTTTTACTCATGAGGAATAGAGTTTGTTTGCAGCTGAGTTGCAAGTTCACAATGAGTTTATGTGAGTAACATATGCGGATTATGGATAGATATATCTGCCAGTTTATAGTCTATGTTTATGTATAGGAACATAGTTAACAAAGCTCTATAGCCTTGATTTGTGATATTGCTAATAGACAATAAGTTTTTTGTCAATTTGAGTACATAAAGTACACCACTAAGCAATGCTGAATTTCCATCTAGAAGCTGAAGGCGAATAGATCTTTGGCCTTCAATCTGGTGTGCACTTGAGTCACCGAAGTAGATGTACTTCGAGTTTGTTGGTGTGAATTCTTCAAATAGGAATTTACGTGGAGTCATGTGCTGAGAAGCACTTGAATCGAGATACCATAGCAGGGCATCTCTACTTTGTTGATCTTGTACTATCAGTAGAGTCAGGTCTTCATGAGAGGTTTTGATAAAATCAAATCTCCCATCCTGCTACTGCATCACTCAACTCATTCCGTTTGTTCGGTCTTTTTATTCTATGGACATGCCTTTATTTTGTAATCATGCTTCTCACTCAGACAATGTTTCAGTTATCCATCCAGTTGTTTCCCTCTATTATTGATGACACTCATTTTGTGGGACCTGTTAATGATGTCATTCTAGCTTTCGTACATTTCTCTCAACAATTCTCAGCTTTGGGTCTTACTATGAATCTCTTTAAGTGTGTGGCTTGGTGTCGTCAGGGCCTTCCTGATGAGTTGCCTTTACATGGTTTATGGTTTCTACATGCATTCCTTTGTACTTCAATGGGTTTTCCCATCTTTTACAAATGAAAACAAGAAGTTTTCTGGTCTTCTTTGCCACGATAGTAGTAAGTTATTGTGACGATTTGCTAAAAGTTGAGGTGTTAGCATTCAATATTTGTCTCTGGTTTTTTTTTTTTTTCTTTCTATAAAGTCGAGAGAGCTTTTTGTGATTATCAATCTAGGAAACTTCAAAACTTTGAACTTTTGTAATGTCTAAATTTTTTAGTTTACCTTTCAAGCAAAAAGGGAAATTCTCTTTGCCTTTCAAATTATATTTTGTTAAAAATTTTAAATTTCTTTGAAAGGCATAGAGATCTTTAAGATGCATTGGACCTTGAAATGCAGAGCTTGCTTGGAGCTCCTAGGTGAATCTAAATGACAGACTATTTTGGGGAGTCAATATTCACAGATCTCCATCAGTGGTCATCATAAGTAAAAAAATCTAGAAACATTAGGCTATTTAAGTTTTAAAACTAGGACCAATAGGTTTTTTTAGCCTGAGGTTGAAAGAAACCTACAAATTTCATTAGTAGGTTTTTTAGTTGGTTGAAATAATGATTTTTCACGAGCACTGATAGACCAATGACTTGCCTAGAGTATAGTATTAAATGCAAAGCAAGAGAAATAAAGTCTCGAATCAACAATAACGAAGAGATGAGATGCTCTTGCAAATTGAAGAGAACACTTCACCTTCGACAAGGGTGAAAGGGAGGGGGCCCCTTCTTTGGAGTGTAATAGCACTAAAAAGATGAAACGATTATGTATTTATTTTCATGATATATTTTATACCATTGGATGAGGTGTGATTTATACCCTAAACCCAATCTAAATATGTAATTCCAAATGCTCAAATTTCTTTTGTATTTTGGAGGCACCTCAAGAAGCACAATGTTCATGCAAACTTGAAAACTAGAATTTCACTGCCCAAGGATGGACCGGTCTGATTGAAATTTGATTCCTGTGTATGTTTGTCCATCGCTGTCGTCGGCGGCCATCTCGTGATTTTTAAAAGCTGCAGCTCTGAACCATTCCTTCCAGTCCTGGTCAATGTCAATGCTATGCCGGGTAGTCACACTGTAAGCGCAGAGCCAGAGCCAGACTCCCAGAGGTAGCTTACACCTTCAGATTTTCCAGTTGTATCCTATCCTATGGAAGGGCATTCATTGGTTTACGGGTAGCTGATATTTATATTCACGTTCAGATTTTTCAGTTGTATCCTATCCTATGGAAGAGCATTCATTGGTATACGGGTAGCTGATATTTATGTTGATAATTTTGTTTTCTGTGTTACGACTTTCCAAAGCCCATCTCGATCATCCGCATGTTTGTGTTTCCAAACAATATCTGGCGGCGCAGTAGTAAGTGATATTTGGGTGCTAGATTTTTTCCTTGGAAGCCCAATTCAGAAGCCAACTCCGGCTTTGCTGCTTCTTTACTTTGCAATTTGCATTGATGGTCGATGGCTTGTGCAGCGTCACCATAGTGATAAAGAGCCAGCTTCGATCCATCCTTGGCATACCCAAATCACAACAGCTCGTGCTGCTGCGATCAATTGCTGCTGCAAAGCTACTAAATCTACTCCAACCGCTGTTACTTGTTGCCCAATGTTGACAAGGTGGACTACAACCTACTCTGATGTTTTACTTGTAGCATGTACTTTTGTATTGCTATCGGTTGCGAAATAGCAGAGACATAGTAGATTTATTAAGATTTGGGTGGGCTCATCACTTAGATGGGCTGAGTTCCACAGAGAGCAACGACGATTAACTGATTAATGGGCAATTGTCTGACAATTTTAGTTAACCTACAATGTAAGAAATTTCTGAGACATACTGTTTCCATTCACCCGTTGATCAATGCGCAAAAGCAATCCCCAAATCATCCAGGCTATGGTGTACAACCCTTCTCAGGTAATTTCTCAGGAAAAATGATCGTCTTGGACAGGAAAACGGAGCGCCTGGAGTTGTATTATGATTTAGGGAGAGAACTGGGAAGGGGTCAGTTTGGGGTGATCAGACACTGCACTAGCAAGATTACTGGTGAGGAGCTGGCTTGCAAATCCATTGAAAAAAGAAGGCTCACCAATCCAGGAGATGCAGAGGACGTGCGGAGGGAGATCCAGGTGCTGGAGCGACTGTCTTGCCATCCCAACATAGTCGAACTGAAGGCAGTGTACGAAGATCTAGAGTTTGTTCATCTGGTGATGGAGCTCTGCGAGGGCGGAGAGCTATTTGATCGGATAATCGAGAAGAAGGCTTTCTCGGAGGCGGAGGCAGCCAAGGTGCTGAAGACGTTGATGGAAGTCGTGCAGTACTGCCATGGGCATGGCATCCTGCATCGGGATCTCAAACCAGAAAACATTCTTCTTGCCACTAGAGAGGCTTCTTCCCCCATCAAAGTTGCTGACTTCGGTTTGGCAAGGTGCTTCAAGCCAGGTACATTTCCGTGACAGATTGTTCGCATCGCGGTAACTTTTGTTATGCACTTTGCTGTTGTTGCTCACGTATTGCTGTGAATAATCTGCAGACAATAAGTTCTCTGAGATGGCAGGGAGCGCTTACTACATTGCCCCGGAGGTTTTGAGAGGAGAATACGGTGAAGCCATCGATGTGTGGAGTGCAGGTATTGTGCTTTACATTTTGCTAACTGGCGTGCCACCCTTTTGGGACGAGACCGAGGAAGGGATCTTCGAAGCCATCAGGATCGGAAATTTTGATCTGTCTTGTGACCCATGGACATCAATCTCCTCGGCTGCAAAGGAGCTCGTGAAGGGGATGATTTGCCCGGATGTGGAGAAGAGGCTTACGCCCCTGCAAGTTTTGAGTAAGTAGCTCTAACAAAGCATTATCTAACGTCATTGATGATTTTCTTTTGTTCTGATCAGAGATATTTCTTGTATTGCACTTGATCGTTCACGACCGATTCGTCTGTGATTTAATTTCCAGATAGCCCGTGGATCCTTTCGCATTCTTCTAGCAGCATAGATATTGTTGATGAAGTGTCCTCGGTCAATGAAAGAATTGCTGTGCCACTTCTGCTCTTGAAGGGTTCCGACCCAAACGCCGTTGGCGATCCTTGCTCTGTTAGTTCATATGGGAGCAGCTTCTGCCAGGAGGACAGCAGTTCCGAAACAAGCAACTTCGATTTCGAAACAAGCAACAGCCCAAGTGAAGAAGGCGGGCTGCTGCTTTCCACCAAATCTCTTTGCCTATCCCTGCGCAGCAGTTCGGTGGGAAGTAATATCGACAATGCCCAGGAAACGTAAGAGATACTAACCCTCTCTCACCAAGCGTCATTCCAAACAGTATATTTCTGGCTTCAGACTTTGCAGTATGCTTAGCATTGAATGTTTCTCGCTTATTATGGTTTTCAGGTTGGACGAATCACCAAGGGACTCCACAGATGGATCATCGTCAACATGTTCCTCACCCGATTGTGCAGTGTTAGAAAGATGGACGTCTTTCACTGAACTTGCCGAGCCTACCTTCGGCGAGCTTCTGTCCTCGGTAGTATCTCATCTTGCTGATCTACCTCTTCAATTGCACACAGATCAGAATAAAGTGCAATTGCAGGATGGCAGTGCTTACACAAGTGTCAAAACCACCTGTGATAAAGATACCTTTTTACTGCAAACAAACAATGGAAAGTTTCTCGTGGTGCACGATCGAGAGCAGAGGAGAATCGGATGGACTGATATGGCTGATGAAGACGTCCCTAATCTGATCGGTTGCGATCCAAGCAGGCTTCTGTGGTCTCCATGCTGCAATCCTTCAATTGGCCTCTGCCGCTTGCAGCAACCAAAATCTCAACCCCAACCCCAACCCCAACCCCAGCTTGCCTACTGAAACCAACATCCCTGTCAAATGTACTCTCCACTTCTGCAGCAATATTTCCATTTACGATCCATACGCAGTGCTAGTTAGCCCATTTCCAGCAAGGCTCTGGTTTTAGGCCACGCATTTTGCCGCAAATTTGTCCCGTTATGGGGTTCGTATATCGCACAGGGAGCAGTGTAGAAAGAAACTTCTATCCAAAATCAGTCCATTGGCAGGTCCTGTAGAAATCTGTCATTCCCACAAGGTTAATATTTCTATTTCATTCAGTTCATTGTACAATATCAGCATCTGCTGTCCTTGTCGGACTTTATATCATTCGGAACTTTGAATCCACCAGAAAATTTTTTCTGGATACAGATCCAGATCAATTTTTCTTCAGTCATGTGGCTGGTGAGATTTCCAGAATTCTTTGCTGAAGCTAAAGTCATTATGTGAATAGCTGGCAGTTATTATGTGGGAAGCATCAGGACGTCATTGGTGTACAGATAACAGAACTTTCGGGATACAATCACAAATTCTTCTACTTGTGAATGCTAATTGACTTTGACTTGACTTTGTTGAGAATGTTAAAATCTGAATGCCATACAAACTGTACAGTCATTCATTATGGATACACATAGATGCATTGTGTTGTTTGTAAAGTTTAGACTTGGATATTGAAATGCCGATTATTCTAGACATTAATGGTGTAACTGAAAACCGTCCTGTAAAGGAAAGATCCTCTGTGACAGATTATCGTAGAACTAGCATGATCGACATCATTTTAAAGCATGGAGCCTCCTTGACAGATCACCCAACTCATCATGATAGTTGTGCTACCCTCCACACACATGCATTGAGAACTCCATGTAAGCTGAATAGATTTCTTCCAATGACAACCTTGATCCTTATGTGACTGACTTTAGCAATGCTTAAATGTATGGCGTACTTGTGTCTTCACAAAGGGGAATAGATTGTTATTGTCCAAGGCTCCTCGAGAGTAACTCCTTGCATTCTTACACTTCATGGTCTTGCCATTGAATCTTAATTGAAAATGTTGACAATTATCCACTCATTAGGGAAAACCTCAACTCAAAAAGGGCCCTATAAAAAACTCGAACTTAGTGAGAGAATCATTAGAGAGAGAAAGTAAAAACGGCAAGATTTGTTGTTGTTTTTCTAGTTTCCAGTGCTGCCCGTCGTCTAACTGGTGTGGTTAACTCATTACAACTCAAACAAAATAAACACGCCGCCTAAGCACACAGTCGACTAAGCACACGCCGCCTAAGCACACCAAAAAGCTTTTATTCACGCTCTCAAGAAGATATCAGTAGCGGGAGGAGGAGAGGATAATTTTTTGGTGTTCACTCCAAAAATCTTTGAAAACATTTGAAAGGTAGGTTATATAACATGCATGTTTAATGATTTACAAGCTTGTTTTGGTTTCGTGTAAATCGTTTTTCTCGTTACATGATTTAGTTTGTTTGATTTTGAAATAATGGAAAAGTTTGATCTTCATATTGTGCTCCCACTTGATTGTGCTCCAATTTATAAGAAAAACACCAAAGCTGGTCAGATTAATGAGACTTGTAAGAAAGAACTTAGAGAAAAAAATTGTAGAAATATTGATTTGTGGACAGTTGGATCAATTTATCCCAAAGATCCAAGTACAGGATGTTTTCTGATGTTCAAACTACTGGCCAATTATTGAATTTTGTGTGTAATGGACATAGTGGATTGTTGGGATACTGTCAAAAGTTGAGCCAATACGGGATGTGTGAAGCAATGAAGCGAACACAAGTATTGGAGTATTTGTTGAATCAAACAAACAATGAGAAGGCAATACTTCAAGAAAATTTGCACAAACAAATATACGAGAATACGACATTGAGCTCCAATATATCAAAATTGAAAACTATTGTTACTGAAATATCCAATCAAGTTATGTTGAGAGACGTTGAAAATTTTAAGAGAGAAATCTTGAGTGCTATTGCTGAAGGCGAAGTTCTCAGGAGAAAATTAAATATAAGAAAACGCAAACGACTTCCAAAAAAAGACATAGATGATCTGTCTTCAAGAAGTGGAAACAAGAAAAAAAGGATTCAAGCATTCAAGTAAGTATTAATTAAAAGAGCAAATGACACGCTTGCTAAGTTTTATGTGCTTGTTTTTCTAATCCTTGCTAATTTAATTATTTATTATGTCTTGCAGATCATCTTTGGTGGCGAGAGAACATTATAAAGGTTCTACGAGTATTGGAAAATCTTTGGGTTCCATATTGTCATCAAAAACTACAAAAAAAATGTTAAAGAATTCTCATTATGACAGGATTAAGAATGATATTGTTGTAGTGAATATACAGAGCATTCAACATGTCTTGGATGCAAGAGTTATCCAAGGAGCATGTGATGATTCAGGAATTAGTCGTAAAGCATATACTTTTGTTTAAAATTGTACAGGAAGCCTTTGCACACGTGAAGATTCGAAAGCTACCTCTTCCTCGTCCATTTAGAGTAAAAAAAACAAGATATTGTCTTAATGAGAGTATGACTATGCTTATAGGTGAACCATTTCATATCAAGAAATTGTATACATGTGAGAGTGAAACATTGGAATACAATGAGTACAACAATTTATTTTTGGATATTAACAAAGTAGTGGCATACATGATTAAATATTACAAAATATTTGAAAGAGAAGTCCAAGGAAAATTGATATTGGTTATTAAACTTGATGAGTCTGAAATTGTTAAGGGACAAAAATTGGAACGGGTAAGTATCACCTTTATAAACAGAGCATTGAACAATACTGAAAATGATGCAGATGATTCATCATTTAGTGTTCAATCAAAGAGTGAAATCTGGTGGTTAGCAGCATTTCAGGTATATTTTAATTTTACTTATTATTGTATTTTATCACCGAAGTTGCTAATGAAATGTTCGTAACTTTGTATGTGTTTGTTACTTTTCATGTTTTAAAAGAAGACCACGCTATCTTGTCGTGGATTTTTTCGACATCAAATTATGCGAAGTTTATTGAAGAGCACATGGGTGGAAACAAAATATACGTGCCAAACTATGGCACGTTTCAAATTTTATGGCATCTTGCAAGTGATTTAAAGACACGGAAATGTATGTATAATGTTTCGCATGGGGCAAATACTAAACATCCTTGTTTGTATTGTATGAAGAATTGTAAAGACTTGAATTTGACAAGATCAAGAGTTGGTCCAACAAGAGATCGAGAGGATCCGAACTTTAGACCTGTGTTGGCAATTCCATTGATCAATGTTCACATATGCACATTGCATGCTGAGGTACGAATTATTGAAAAATTGATTTACAATCATATTTTGTATGTCTAGAATACCAAACCTGAATCGGCCTCTAAAATTGGAGATTAGAACAAGTACTTTCAAAAGCAGGTTTGCACAAAGGGGAATGTAAAAATAAAATAAAAAAGTGAAAAACTATTGGGTAAATCAGGGAACGTTCCAAACAAGCCATCTGTTGGAGGTGCAAAAGCTAGAAGGTTTTTATCCAATCACATTGGAAAGTCTTCTACCGTGACATACAATGTTTGGAAAGACGTCGTTGCAGCATCAAAAGATTTTGAAGAGAGGGGCAACACAAGATTAAAAAAAAACTGCAGTATGACAAAATCTCGACAATTTGATTGGCATATTGCGAAAAGAAAAGTTATCTGAAATCGACATTGCAAATTTACAAAAGTATTGTGAGATATTTGTCAAATCGGTAGCAGAATGTTGGGGAGAGGATCATGTTACACACTATATGGTAATTCAGTATTTGTTTTTGTGCAAAAATTGTTCTACAACGTCATATATTTGATTTTTGATATATGTATTTTACTGGTTGCAGCATATTCTATTACTTTACACCACATTTTTTACAAAAGAATATGGCAAGTATGAGCATATGGTCTTCTCAAGGTATGGAGAAATCGCATCGGCAAGCAAGAGGAGCTTTTCATCGAACAACCAACCATGGAGGATATAATTCAAAGAGATGCTACTTATATCAATTATTTCAATGGTTCTACAGAAGAGCACAATTTAGATATCAAATCAAATATTCAACAAATCTCATTTCATTCAAAAAGACATTTCAACATCTAAGAAGAAATAGTTCAACTTCATCATCGTAATAGAAAAACAATTAAAACATTACATATCTTCATCGGTATCAAAGGTCAGCTGAGCAGTATGCTCATGAAGAAATTGTCTCCTCTCATATGGATCCAGATGCTCAATTGATCTTCTTTTGCTCAACTCTATGTAACTTGCGTACACTACTAAAGCATATGATCTTTTGGGTACATTTTTAGAAACATAACCCAATATTTTTATAGCTATATCCCTCTTCACAAAAATGATTTTGTATGTATTGTTAGGATATCTATGTCCATCACAAAAATAGGACAATGCCTTTATTGCCATTACTATAGTTCCTGCTTGTGAATAAAAGTTGTCATGTTGAATACAAATTTCATTTTGTACAAAGTATTTCAAGTAATGGCACAATGTTGAATCCTTATGGCCAACAACACCTCGGGCACCGCCTCTTCTCATAGCAAAATCATCAACTTCAATTGTGTCCTGCAACATAAATACGGAAATTTGTAATCAATTAAACGATATCGCAGGCACGCGAGGGAGTGCTGGCAAATAAAATCAAAAGCAGTAGACTCGCGTGGTTGCGATATTGCCTTCAAGATCTCCAAATAACAAAACGTTTTATGACAGTGTTTAGCCTTTATATAGATCTCGCAGATTCATCGTAGCCGTTCGGAAATCACCGGTAGATACGCAACACTTCTGAGATACGTCAATTCCTGTAATGTGTGCGAAGCATTTATGTGCAATGTTGACCAAATCCATAGGTGACACGCGTGTGGCTGAAAATCGGACACGTGTATCCGCACGTGTGGAGTAACCATTAGTAAAACACATGAATCAGAAATTGGCACGTGTGGTCGAAAATCGGACACGTATATTAGCACGTGTGGAGCAATCTTTAATAGAACACACCAATCAAAAACACGTGGCGCTTTTTCATTTAATGCATAAAAAATCTCTCTCTATATAAGCAGAGACCGCGATTAAAAAACATTTGCTTATCAGATTCGTGAATCGTTCCTTGCTTTCTGTCGCCCAAACTGGATATCGAGCCACGCAACCTTCTACATTCTTTCTGAGAGGCTTGGTCCCTGCTCGCGCCCCTGTGATATTGGAATCTCTTGGACTGATATCGGAGCCACGCGAGGATCTGCATACAATTAATTCATCTACGACCTACTCGCATGTCTGCGATATCAGAAGAAATGGCAAGGACTAAACAGACCGCGCGTCCAAAATCTATTGTCCCGTCTGCTGGTCAACCTACATCATCCTTGCATCCTGCAACTGCTCGACCTCGTGCTAGGAGGACTGGCAGAAAACCCTGCCCATGGCTCAAAGATATCAGGAGGTTACAGAAGTCCACCAACGTTCTGATACCGAAAGCTCACTTCAATAGAACAGTGAGGGATGTGACGAGATCTTTATTCGTGGCGGTGAGATGGTGCGTGACTGCCATTGAAGCTTTGCATACAACCTATAAAGATTATCAAATTAGGTTTTTTGAGGACATTGTGCTTGCTGTTGTACATGCAAAGCGGGTGACTATCATGCCCAAAGATATGGAGCTTGTGTTCAGGCTGAGAAATCAGTACGAGTTGGTGTTCAAGGCACCTCCACCTCCCCGACCCGCTCCCAGGGTTAGACCCCCTTATCAGAGGAAAAGAAAGCAGTCAAGGCCAGTGAGGTCAGGAACCAGGGCCAAAAAAAGCCAAATCAAGCTAGTCGAAGACCGGCCAACTCATGATCAAGCTGGGTCGTCTAGGGGGGAAGCTGAAGAATCCCCCTCTCCTCCCCCTCCGCCTAAAAGAAGATTACTACTATCAAATGAGACCGAGCAGATGATAGGCTAGACCCAATTGATTCTTGATACACTTAAAGTTCAAGAGGGTCTTCATGTCACTCCTGGTCTAAATTTTTTGCTAGATTACTCTTTTGATAGTGACCAGTCTTTGGATGTGCCCAAACGCACCACAGAGGATCTGGATAGATATATCACAAAATCAATTGCTCTCTTTCCTGAAAGCCCATCTCAATCAATGGGAACTGTATATAGAAATTTAGTTGTTCAATATCCGGTCGATCCCCTACTGACAATTTGTGATTCTGAACGATATATAATTTTTGACCAGTACATAGCTAAAAAAATAGATAAATTAGGTGGTCACTTTGTATTCAATATATATTCGGCCTCATATATGAATTATTTTAATCTCGTTATCTGTAAGGAATTAATGAATAAGTCTTCGGACCTCACAGACCAATTGTTGAAGCTGTACTCAATTATTGGATTCAGTTGTACAAAAGCGACAGTATTCCAGGTGTTTTTGTGCTTTACTCAATTTTTTTGTCACTTGCTTAAGGACAAGCAATCAGCTTCATCATGTTTACGACCCATGCCAAGCGATACCGAAATTTTTGTTGTACCATATTGTCAAAAGTATGTATTGTTTAATTTGAATTGTATGTATTGTTTTATTATATGCTTTATTTGTATTTTTTCCATTTACATATCATTGACTATTTGGTTGATTTCAGTCATCACTGGTCTGTACATATGATATCACTAAGAGTGGATGAAGCCGGTTTGTGCAATCCAAGGGTGCTGAGAATGAACTCTTTGAGATCAACACACCTCAATGTCGACATTGAGATGTACAAAAGCATGATCATATATTTTCCAACGAAGGCCCTGCGTGTAGCAAAGCACGTAGAGATAATAGACGCACAGGTAACCAATTTTTCAATTACTTTTCTCGTGATGCAAATTGCCATATAAAAAAATGTGAAACTAACATTCTGCATTTTGATTCTCAGTCCTCTCAACAAGTTGACTCATTCAGTTGTGGCTGGTATACCATTTAAAATGTAAAATGCTTTATGGAATGGTTCATCAGCCAAGGTGAAAATGTCGATATACGTCAGGTAATTTGAGTTTGGATGTACACTGATTTATTTATATGATTTTTTGTTTTTGTTTATTCGTCTAACTTGTCTATTGTTGATGATTTGCAGTTCACCTGTCCAAAATTCACACAAAATGACATATTTGAATTTCGACAAGAGATGATTAAGATTCTAAAATGGATTGACCTCCCTTTGAAACTTTGAGCTCTAAAATTCTTCCTTTCCAAAAGTTTCTGTAATCCATATTTGATCTCTTTCTTTTGCGAAATGCACCTTTTGATGAGGGATGCATCACAACCCATTGAAACTTTTGGTATGTGCATGGTATCCATAACCCTTCAGAATCTCTTGCATTACAGATAGTGACTGAATTGATTGTACTACGTGGTCTTCGATTGCAAGCAGCCATTGCATAACAGTGCACGATACAAAACGATTGATAATGAACATGCAAGATACAAAACGATTGATAATGTACAAAATGATTGATAACTTCAGTTAGTTGAACCATCCATGCAAGTTAGTTTAACTTCAGTTAGTTAAAATCGGGCAGTCTTTTGCCGATGGGCAACAATATATTATCCAATCACATATCTAGACTCTGCTCGGCGGGAGTTTTGAACTAGCTAAAAATATGCCCGAGAAATTGTAAAAAAAAATTGTCCGACAAACACCATTACGGTCCTGCACACATGTAGAAATATTATTGGGACATGTGGACGTCGAATAGTTGAAAAGTAAAAAAAAAAGTATCTTTACAAAGGGCCCTTATAATGCCTGGACCTCCCCTAATGTACGTGAAAAGTCTCTTTGGTTTGATGGGTTTGCTTCTAGATTTTTAGGCATTGCAGCAATGCTTTTTTGCTAACTCATAGATGTTGGAAATGGTGAACTCAACAACCCTTTTCTGATAGTCTAAACCTATCGAACTATCCGACAATCTTGAACTATCGCGAATTCTTGAACTATCTGACAGTCTAGACCATTCGAACTACCGACAACTATCAAACCATTCGAACTATCGACAGCTATTAAACCTTTTGAACTATCGAATACTAAGCTTGGATGTCATGAAGAGACAAAACCACACACTCAACCAAAACCCAGTTACAAGAGTTAACGCATAGTTAATTCGAAGTTTAGCATAAACTTTTCTTGTGATGATTAGCTTAAACTTTCTTGTAATTCCCTCGCTGGGAGTATATATCAAAGGACCGTAATCAAAACAAAATAGAGAAGTGTAAAAGAAGCAATAGAGTACTGTGTGTCGAACCGTAGACTCTATCTGTGTGTCGAACTGTCGACTCTATCTAATACAGAAAGGAAGTTTAAAGCACATTGTTCTATGAATTCTTGTGATTGTGATATTTTCTGTGATTCACATTAGTCTAGATCCTGTTTTCCACATTCACATTTCTACTACATGGTATCAGAGTAAGTTAATTAGATAAAAGATGGCTAGTGCAATTCAGATAAAGATCACGATAGTCTCGATGGCATGAATTATCGCATGTGGAAGTTCAAGGTAAAGACACTTCTCAAAGGCGAAGGGATCTGGTCTTCACAAATCTCACAGAGCCAAAATCTCTAGAGGGAGATCCAAGGAGGGTAGAATGGATAAGGAAAGATGAACGTGCATTGGTGATCATTGTATCTTCCATAATTGGGTACATTCTTATGCTGATTGAAGACTATCAAGGCAACCATAATGCTTGGGAGAAGATGAACCAGAAACATGAAGTAAGAACAGATGCATCGATAATGCACCTCCACAATCAATTATAGTACTTGCGATGGGATGGAAATAATCTAGACCAACATGTAGAGAGGATCAAAACAATTTTTGCACGACTCTCTGCAGCTGGACAAGAGCATCAGTTCTCCGCACCCATCAACTAATGTACTTCATAAAATCTCTACCTTCATCCTACCATCTACTAAGAATGCTCATCTTGAGTTTGTCTGAAATGACATTCGAGAGAGCAGGGGACTCCACCATCACAAGAAGCCTCAATTGATCATCTGCTTTTTCAAGATATTCTTGTTCATAATTGAGTAACAATTAATTCCATTCTTCCTCCCAAAAAAATCATGAACATAAAGTGTAGATTGTGAAGGATTTCAGATCATTCAAGATCCAATCCATGATCCAATCCAATCCAAATTGCAACCTTTCCTTTTGTGTTGTTGAAGCCCTTTGAGACCAACCTCTTGATCTTCCTCTTGATCATCAAAGTCATTGAACAAACTTTGTTTTCCAGATCCATTACTTGCTTTTCCATTATGAAAAATATGAGAACCAATATCCACTTGCATAGCATCATCTACACAAGAAAATTCTTCAAAACATGTGAATAAAGCAAAGTGAGTCGCTTCCACTTGCTTACCTTTCTCTCGATCATCAAAGATATCAAAGATATGAATATCTTCAGACCTGAACCTTTGGAAATACTCCCTCTCAAACATATGATCAATATCCAACAAGAACTCATCAATGCTTGATCTCGAATTTCCAAAAGGTTAGTGAAAACAATGTCACCAATGTCACCATCATAAATCAAAAGATAGATTCCAAACTTTCCATCCAAGATGAGGTAGAGTAGGTGAAGATGAGTATCAAACCTAATAGATCCAGCCCTCTTGAGCCCATAACAAACCTCAATAAGCTCACCAATGAGATCTCCCTTGTCTTGAAGAAATTGCCTCTCAATTTGCTCCATGTAGTCTTCTCCAACCAACCTTTTGCCATCTCGATCATGAATGATCAATTCACAATCATAAAATCCTTTGAGTTGATGAAGAGATGTGAGATCCATGCCTTGGATCTTCCCAAGAACCAATCTTCCATTGCTCTTTCCTTCATAAGACTCCCTCTTAATGATTGCATCATAAGAAGTAGAAACCTCAAAAACATTAGAAGCCATGAAAAAAATGATTAGTACCTTCAACATAAGGATGATTGAAGTACTCTCTTTTTTCAAACAAGAGCTTCTACTCAATGTTTTAGGTAATGAATCATTTGATAATGATTCTTCCTCACTATCATTCACAATGACATCATTCAAAGTACATCCTACTTTGAGCTCTTCACATACTTCTTTTCTCCTTGAGTTGTGACTATCTCCCTCACTAAGTCTCTTGATAGAACCATTTGATCTACTCTCTTTATGAGGACATGTGACTCCACTTGCTGGAAAAATGACTTTCTTGGAATCATAACAAAATAATGTAGAAGAACCATCTCCTTCGTGAATGCACCTAGCAACATCTTTTTCCATATGATCAAAGAAATCAT
This sequence comes from Diphasiastrum complanatum, assembly GCA_029204225.1. NCBI lineage: Eukaryota > Viridiplantae > Streptophyta > Lycopodiopsida > Lycopodiales > Lycopodiaceae > Diphasiastrum > Diphasiastrum complanatum. Next base: position 24,757,795 of record CM055108.1, read on the forward strand.
TGGCAACAATCTTTTCCAAGGAAGAACCTTCACCTCCATTGATGAAGTTAGCTTTTTCCTTACCTTTTGCATGCTTGCACTTGCCATGAAGAACAATTGAAACACCATCATTATCCTCAAGACTAGCCAAGTTAGCACAAAGATGAACATCTCCAAGAAGCATATTAGATCAATGCACAAAGCACTCTCTTGAATGTCAACAAATGAACTCAAGAAGAAATCACAAAGATATGGAACCTCTCAAATCTCTTCTAGCACTTCTAACTAGAAACTCAACACATAGAATAGTGAAATCTTGATCAACCTATGATCTATCCTCAATCTAATGATTCTTGCCACTTTCTAAGATTGAAACACACTCAAATGAAGTTCAGTAACTTCACAAACTAGAGATCCAATCAAAATTAGGGTTTTAACAAAATCACAAAAAAATTGAATATCTCAAATTCTACATGCAATTTCTAGAAACTTGGTATATCTTCTTGTAGACTCCAATGAGACCTTCCTAATGCACCAAAAATCATCTAATGCCAGTAAGCCAAGTGTGAAATTGGAATTGATCAAGTATATAATCCTATATTGAGTTTTGACCCACAAAGATCAATTCTACACATGCAAAAATGCTGATTTTTGAGTAGAGATCAATCTAGCATGCTCTAGCATTGGTAACTCCTCCAAAATCCTTGCTAAAGATGGCTGATCCTTTCATAATCTGAAACACAATAGCTCTGATACCATGTGAAGGATTTTAGATCATTCAAGATCCAATCCATGTCCCAAATCTTTGGTTACAATAAGGAGCAAACCAACAATTCTTGCTAATGTAGAAAAATCAGCATCTACATACAAAATGAGATGCAAGCTCTAAGAGATATTGATCAAACATGAACCAAAACATAAAATATGTTTGATGTCCGTACAATTACAGTACCCTACTGTATTTCACACATGTGAAACCGAAAATAGCAATAAATGATCATTCTACACATAAGATTGCAAGATAACACCAAGATAGTGCACCAATGAGTAGTAGAACCCAAAGAGAACCATGCATAATGATGAAATGAGAGAGAGATGAGAGAAGATGTGTCTCTCCACGAGTTACATCCTTTTATAGAGTTTCCAAACCCTATTTGGCCACTTGGCTTTCCCTCCAAAATATAAATCCTACTATTTTTGGGTCTAGATTCAATGTACCCAAAGTTCAAATTTGAATCTCTCTCAAACTCGACTACCAACTTTCCCACACTTTCCAAAAGTGTTTATTGAATGTAGTTTAAACTAATATAACTTCGACACCTGCCTTTTCATGCAGTTTGTGAATACTCTATATGTACAGTGTTTCTTTGTAATCTATCAACTTTTGTTGTGCCATCTTTGAGAGCTTGTGAGGAGTGGCTATGGTGATTGTGTGATGCGATCTGCATACTGCACTAGATCCTAACAGAATTTCAACTATAATCGTAAATTTCCGATCGTGTCTCTTTGATGATGTGAGCTACCCTCATATTCAATCTCCTCTTCTTCTAATTCTATCTCACCCAAACGTGGGGGCCTCAAATTATCCCCAATTTGGTCTTGTACGATCATAGGAATCTCATCATTTCCATTTGTACCTTTTTTTCTCCCATCATTTCGACATCATTTGGAGTTTGGATGAGTGGTTTAGGTTCTTCCAAAACGTCGCCAAAATTGGGTGGTGGTTCGTCATGTGTATCCAATTCAACAATATCTTTTCCTTCAAACACACGTCGTTTTCTTGCATTAAGTTGGATCACATACCACCATCTTGGGTCTATTCGATCTGTCTGCCAAAGACTTAAAACAAATTAAGTTAGTCTTATAAGATTGATACATAAATGATTGGATTGTGAATAATAATGACATTGGAATTTTAGAGTCTCACTTGTTCGCAATGTCGTGGCAATACTAAAGTGTCATGAGAGTCCATCGATATACATTTTGTTGAGTCGATTTGAAAAACTTTGAGTTACCATTTCTAATCGTGGCGTTGCTTCCACGATAGATGACCTTAAACCATTTTACGTATTTGCCATTAGTCTCGTAATCGACTTCATAAATATGTTGCAATGTGCCGACATAGTCTAGGTCGTCCGAAATGACATTACGGTCCCTCGCACTAGAACGACTCTCTTGTTGAAAGTTGGCCATTATACCACAATCATATGTACGTCGCTTGTTGTCAACTCTCTCAACACGGTTATGGTGTCCATATGCCCACATAGCAGTGTATGATGTATACCAAAACACAAAAAAAAAAAAAAAACAAATGTGTGTAATTAGAAATACTATTTATAAATTGAGTAGTACAAAAACAAAATTTCACAAAAACAGTATTACACTAACCTTCCATCCACATCCACAAACAAATTCTCATTCTAATTTGATCACTTCTTCTCCGTTTTCGGATACTTTTAGCATCGTTGAGAAAACCCATTCACGAGAGCATTTTGAAGGTAAAGGCTCCAAAGGTTCGTTGTTCTCCAACGTCCTCCTTCTTCTTTGATTGATATTTCTTCTTCGTTTCAATGTTATGTTTCTTTCCTTTTTGGCTTCTTCATACCTTGAAATTCACTTTTCCATTTGTCCACAATTATATAATATGAATGTGTCAATTTTCTCTTTTAATTGAGGTGAAAGTCTCTTTTGCACACCATTTCCTTGTGGTACTTCACCCTTAACACGTTCATCTTCTTCTTCACATCACATTTTTGGACTTGCAGGATGCAATTGTGAGATTATTTCAGTAATATAAAACAAAGATTCCTATACAAGCCAACTTTCTGCAATGCTACCTTCTAGCCTTGCTTTTTGTCTCACAAAGCCCTTCAAAACTTTCATAAAGTGCTCAAGGTAGAACATCCATCTCGTGTGCACAGGTCCTACAACTGATACTTCTTCGACCAAATGCACTAGAAGCTGAACTTGTATATCCAAAAAGGAAGTTGGAAAATCTCTTTCCAACAAACATCCCATTTCGATCATTTGGATTTTCATGGAATCCAATTCACTATTTTTTATTTCTTTTGAGGAAATCCACCTACAAGATTGATAGTACATTAGGTTGTTTAACACATAAAATATTGAAATAACACATATTTATACAAGTGCTTAAAAAAATATACAAACCTAATCATTGATGACAAATTGTAAAGCGTATTTTGTATGTCACCATTGACGAGACCTCGAATAGAAAGTGGAAATATGAATTGCAACATCTTATGCCAATCATGCGATTTCTATCCACTTAATTTACCATCTTTGGTAAATGATTTGCATAAAGAATGTGCATAGCCTGTTGGAGTTCTCATTTGTTTAATGACATGTTTAACATATGAGAGTTGCTCTTTTGTAAGAATCGACGGCACGCTAGATAAAATCTCATCTCCACCTTCGGTGTATTGAATCCAATAGGGTCTTTTCACATTGGCCGCTTGTAGATCTTTACGAGCTGCGGAGTTGTCTTTTATGCCAATGATGTGGTTCCATAAGGATTCACTGACGTTTTTGAATATGTGCATAGGATCCAATAGATGGTTTAAAGTTGTGATGTTTAAGCCATTCACCATGCCATTCCGCTACTTCCATGCATGGGGGTGGTGGTGTAGTTAGAGGATTATCTCCTCGTCCTCCAAAAAATCGCCTATTCAACCTTCGAAAAGGATGACCAGGTGGCAAGTATTTGCGATGATTTTTGTACACCACTTTTTTTCAAATATTTGTGCTATGTCGACCCTCCAAAAGTGGTCCACAAATATAACATGTGTTGTAACCCGATGTGGTTAAACCTGCATAGTTCATAAACCAAATTAAACATAAGCTTAGTTAAATATACTCAAACGTTAAACCCTAAAACGGATTAATTCATTATATAGATACCTAAACATTCGCTTAAACCGGGGTAGTCATGCATCATCCACATTAGAATTCCATGAACAACGAAGTTCCTTTGTTGTAAAGGTCTCGAGATGTCGTAAGCATGAATACCATTCTAAAGAATGCACAATTCATTGACCAAAGGTGCAAGATACACATCCATGTTCTTGGCCTTGTACTTTTCTGGAATCAATAAAGCCAATAACAAGTGTCTAGTTTTAATACTCAACCATGGAGGTATGCTATAATTAATGAGCACAACTGGCCATGTGGACCAAGTTGATGCTTGAACGCTAAAAGGATTTACGCCATCCATAGCAAGGCCAAATCTCAAATTACGAGGTGCATTTTTAAACTCGGGCCATTGGTCTTCAATATGTTTCCATGCAGGTGAATCACTTGGCTGCCTCTTCAATTTGTTTCATTCTTTGTTTTCTCATGTCTATCAAAACTTGACGTTGATTGTAACTAAACAAGGATGGATCAACTCCGTGGAATGGCATTCAATGTATTGGCTACACACATGAAACAAATTCCATAAGTGACATATATAGATTGACGAAGATTATAATAAAAAACAATCATATAAAGTTAACAAACCTCAACGTCTTCCAAATTTGATGGTTGACCTTCTTCTTTTCGTCCAAACTTCTACAAATGATTTTCAACAATGCATCTTTCACTCATCTTTTGTCCATCACACTTGAGGCATGTGCACCATATTTTATTTTGAAAATAATTTTTCTACGAGAAACAAAAATCAAGTACATGTCACTTTAGCACAATAGTTTAACTTATAATAACAAACAAAGTCTTTATGAACAAAAAAAACACGGATATTTATTACTTACCCTTTTAACTCGAGTAGTGTCTTCATCGCTAGACTGATCTGATTGTAATTCATCTCGTTGTGATAAACTGCATATATGCACAAGTACAAAACACAAATAACATAAAATTATTATATGATTCTAATGTTTTAATTTTTAGATAGTACTATTCTTATACGTTGTTGCTTATATTCTTTTGCATCTTGGTGCAGGCTCTAAATGCATATCTCTCTTCTTTTGTTATCACATGTATGAAAGTCCCACTCCAATATGCATTAAAGTTTTGTAGTCGGTTTTCTTTTCTACTTCATTTCAATATATTAGGGTCTATTTGAATGTATTGTATGTTTATGAATGTAGTAATCATGTCGGGGTTAGGCAGCGGTGAAAGCTCGGGAGATTATGTTAAAAATTTATATGAATCATTAGCTCCTGAGCAAAAAGCAGAACTGCAATAGCCGAGATGAGGGTGGTCCCTCACAAGCGGCCGCGGCTCCCGCTCCCACCGAAGAGTCTCCACAAATCCTTATTATGAAATGGATCATCAAGATAATATAATTGCCAATAGAAAAGGGAGGGTGGTTTTGGACCGGCTCTATTCTTTATGCCAACACCATTTTAGCGACAGATTGTTTAGTAAATGGTCCGAACAACCTACCGCCTATAAACAACAGGTTATTGGTACCCTTTGTGACAAATTTCAACAAGAAGAGGAACTCGAGGAGAAGGAAATTCATAAGCATATGAGCTTATGGATTAGGCATCGTTGTGATATGGCACGACGAGCTTATAGGGATGAGCAATCCAAGCCCTCTTGGTGTTCAAAAAGTGATTGGAACCCTGTAAAAGCGGATGAACGAACACCAGATAAATACAAGATTCAGAAAGATGTCGCGGCCGCTAGGATGCATGGGATAGGCAATCCTAGCTTGGGCTCGAGTGGAAAGACGAGATTGCAAGCAAGCATGGTAACTGAACCTACACTACTCTTATAGTTTATCTTTAATTTCATATGCTTTTATTTTTTAATATGCATTATGACTAGCTGCTCCAACGTAGCCCTAAATTAATTTCAACTTATATTGAATGCATGGATCGTTGGCGGACTATGGACGTCTGCCAACTAAGGAGGAATACGAATTTGCCTTCAGGGAATCATACGACGCATTAGTCGACAAACTAAAGAGCGAGGGTCATCCTCCAAATGTAAGTACTAGTTTTTACTAATGTGGTTTTGTATTCCGACGTCAAGTTTATTTAATTTAATACGATCAAGCATTAAATATTAATGTAGTTTGTTTGCTTGTGTTCATGCAAACTGGACGTCACGACGACGACGAGTAGATTAGATTTATAAGTTTTAGTTGATGTTAGATCTAGAAAGACTCATGCGACATTAAAGCACCAATTTTGTAATACATTGATTGATATTATGAAAATATTATTATTGCAAATGATCGTGCTATATTGCCATTGCTTTTATATGTGCAATGTTCTTTTTTCAAAAATTGCAATGTCAAATTTTGAGATGTGGATTGACATAATAACCAACTAAGAATTTAAAACCATGTGCAATGTTGGATTTCAAAACAACAATCAATGTCATATATAGAAATCTAAATGAAATTTATGATGTGCATAAAGCAATGCAATAAAGTATTGTCATTCATAATGGACATGAAGTAATGCAATAAAATATAGAATGAAAAGTACCTCATGCTCAGCTTGTTGTTTGATCCAAATGTTGAATGCAACTCAAAAATATTCTTTCAAAAACAATTCATGAACATCGCTTATCCAAGAACCCAACTCCAAGAACAGCCTGATAAAAATACGCGCGCTGTTTTTTATGCATTTTTAATTTCTTTTAACCTAATTTGGGACGTCGAAATCCGACATCCAAACGCATTGGATAGACGACGGATAGATGGCGGACACACGTCGAACCTTTTTTTATCATTTCGTTAACAGACGTCGGATTCCGACGTGTATTTGGGACGTTGGATGGATGTCGGATAGGTGTCCGTCGGACAAATTTATGGATTATTCTGGATTTACAAACGTCAAAATCCGACGGCTATTTTGGACAATGCGAAGTCCACGTCGGATCACAAGCGACGTCTTTGGACGTCGGATTGCGACATCCACGTCGGACATCGCAATCTGACGTCCACGTCGGATTGATCCTCATTGACCGGGATTTGTGTTTTCGGATTCCGACAACTTATGTGTGTCGGATTGCGACGTGTTTTATGGACGTCGGATTCTTACAACCTTATAGCGACGTGTTTTTCCGATGTCTGCGATGAATTAAAAAAAAATTAAACTCGCGATTCACGTATCAAATCACGGCGGGTGTTGTAGTGATGAATGTTAAAAACTTACGCATGTCTTGGGAAAACCACTCAAGTCCCAGTGCCCTTTGAGGTGTTGCTGCTTCATTAAGTCGAGGTTGGAATTGACAAAGGTGCAAGCTCTAAGAGGGAGTTGCATGAGAATTATAGACTATGGATTTGTATAAATAAATCAATATTCAAATCAAGAGGATTTTTCATTGTTTCATAGTTTCTTATCATGGTGGCAAATGATAAGTTCATTGTTACAAGTCACACGTGTAACAAGCTATGTTATTATCATTCTACTTTGTATCGGTTTGGAAAGACAAACATATCAAGGAGCAATTTAAAGCTTTGTATTGAGTACAAAGATCCAAGGTGTCTTGTCATTTTTTAGTATTGTTCAGTTTCTATCCAAGTCATAGACTAATCTTGTTTATGTAGTAGAAACTTTCTTGTCGATCTAAATTAATATCACTTGTGATTTATGACTAGCGGAATTGATTGTTTGTTGTGGTTTTCAAGTAAATTTTTGGATACCATCCAACTCATAGTTGATCATTCATGTGGTGGTACCAATTGAGATCAATTATATTATGAAGGTCTAGTTTGTGTTGGAGAAAATTGTTTCTCAAGTTTATGAATCTACCCAAGTTTATATACGTTTTATTTTCCTATTGAGGATGCTCTATTACTTGCATATTTGGTTTGGTTCATAGATGACATTCTATTGTTGGAGAGTGGTTGGAATGCAAACATGAAGTGGTATCAACGGTTTTCAAGATGAACATCCAGGGGGGAATAGTTTAGCTAAGTCCATCAACTCCATCACAAGTGGTAACTTCTAAATGCATTCAAAAGGAATTGACACAAGTGGAGCCAACTACTTATGAAGTGCAGGTTTCTAACACGGGTGTTGATGCAGAAGATTTGTTGTTGATATATGTAGATTCATTTTGTACTTATGATTGTTATGATGGTGCTGCGGTAATCAAAGAGGATTACTTTTTTGTATGGGTTGGTGAGATCCTTACATATAAGCGGTAGCTTGGAAGATGTTCAAAGAGACCACAAGAGTCCATCTTCAAGCAAAGTCCTTAGGGTTATGGAAAAGGTTACCTAAGAAGGTATTGGATGGTGATATGTTGCACTCATGGAGGCCACACATATGCACTAAAGGGACATGAAGACAAATAGCAAGACGTTGGAAAGTCATATGAAACAGGAATGGCATTTTCTATATGCATATGTCTCCCATTTAGTGAAAAACGCAATCTTGTGTTGATCCACTAAAATAATCATCTAAAACGGCAAACAATAACTATTTCTTTTATGGTTCTAATCTCTCTCTCTAGGCTCTAGACTAATGAGCTATTGTCTATTAAGCCATATGTGATACTTAGCCTGTAATTATTGTTCTTGTTTTTTAAATCAATTGATATAGTTTTGGGTGTGGGGTTTGCTGAAGAGTGTCTTATCTTTATGTGATGAACCTATGTGGTTAACTGTTTGTGTCAATCCAGAAATCGTGAACTTGGAGTAGAAGCAATCAGCGACTGATTGTTGGAAAATTTGGCATTTGAACGACAGATTCGATACTTGAGGTAGTACACAAATTCTTGAAAGCGAAAGAGCTTTGTTGAACAAGGAATTCTAGCAAATTACACAAGGATATAGGAAAGGTCGAGAATTTTTAAAGCAAATCAGAGAGATGTGTAGCGAATATCGCACAAATTGCATGCCATCAAGTCTATCAAATAGGACAAGCATTTGTTAAAAAAAACCACTCAAATTGTTTGTAGAAAGCCCAAGAAATCTACAAAATCTCTGAGCTAGGATTTTCTGTGGGAACTATTGGATTTCTTTCCACACAAGAGTGATTTTAGAAAAGTAAATTGCTACAGGAGGGCGATTTGATAGGGCGAGCTTGGAATGCCAGAAGTCGTGGAAGGTCATGGGCTAGTGGTGGAGTTAGTTAATTTTTAGAACCGGTCATAGCCACCAAGAAAGGAAGCAAGGGAAGAGAGGTTGTGGGTAGACAGCCCAAGGCTTTGCATGATGTACCACACTACTTCAAGGATTATGAAATGGATGAAGTAATTGTGATAATGTTGAGAGCTACCAGAAATGCATGAGAATAGATACCTCCCCAAGGGCCAGCTTATAAGAAAGACCTGCACAAACAGAAAAACTAAATCTAGATGATGAGGGAGAAAATAGTTGCATTGTATTTGTTAGAGATAATATCGAAGACAAGGAGCTACAAGATCTAAAGGCTCTTTTTTGCATATACTATGATTGTTTTGCATGGGTTTATGCAAAACTCAAGCGCATATTGCCAGATGTGGTGATACACACCGTTTCTTTGATTGATGTCATAGATCCAATAGTTAGTAGGCTGTATAAGTCTACCTCACACTTCACTCAGTTGATTCAAGAGGAATTGACAAAGCTTTTAGATGTAGGATTAATCTATGAGATGAAGCACATAGATTGGGTGTCACCAATTGTGGTGGTGCCTAAAAAAAATGGTATAATCAAAATATGTGTGGATTACAAATTTTTTAATGTAGTCACAAATTAAGACCACTTCTCTTTACTATTCACCGGAAAATGTGTTATAAAGAATAGTTGGAATTGGAGCCTATAGGTTGCTGATATTCTACTTCAAAACGTCATAAGTACAATAAACAAGGTAGTTCTTCCTCTCACAAATTCGTCCTTTAAGCTTCACGTAATTGATCCACACCAAGTTTAGTCCTAAAATAAGTGGTTCAAAGAGATATAGTGTCATGCTCCTTACTAGACCACGAAAAGCAACCATTGCCAAAATTGAAAGCATACCTTGTGGTTCATCTTCTATCATCTATATTACCTGTCCAATCAGCATCAATGTATCTCTGTAATCTAGGCAAATGATGTTGTCTTTTGTGAATCAAACCAAGACTAGGTGTGTCTTTCACGTACTTCAAGAACCTTTTGCAGCCTTCCAACGATCCAATGTAGGTAATGACATAAATTGGTTGATCAAACTCACATCATAGCAAATATCACAACATGTGGTGGTAAAATAAATTGAACTTTCACCTAGTTGACAAAATAAGGTATCGTCATCTGGACCACTATCATCAAAGCGAGATAATTTCCTACCAACTTCACATGGTGTAATATATGGCTTACAATCAAACATGTGAAACATTTTTAGGGTTTCATAAGCATACGTATTCTGACAAAGCCAAATGTCACTTGCATTTTTCCAAACTTCTATTCCTAAGCATAAGATCAAGGTCTGTCATTTCAAACTGCTTGCTTAGATTAGAATTTGATAATATGAATAAGAACTTCATCATTTCCAATAACAATGATGTATCGACATTACAATACAACCAAAGCAATGTTATCATCACTCATATAAACATATAGATTGAGATTAGAATTGGTTCTCACAAACTTATGGGAGAAAAAATAAGTATTGATGTGTTTGTACCACGCTCATGGTGCTTTCTTAAGGCCATAAAGTATCTTTCATAGCCTGCACCATTTATCTTCATGTGAAGCCTTACGGTTGGACCATGTATACTTCCTCTTTCAAGTTACCTTAAAAAAAAATAGACTTCACATCCATTTGGTAGATCTTCCACCCAAAATAGGATGTAAATGCAACAATGAGGTGTAATGTAGTCCACTTTGCTACAAGAGAAAACATCTCTTCATAGTCAATCTTTTTTTTTTTTCTCACAAACTACCTGTGTGCCTTGTATTTTTCCAAAATTTGGGTGGAACTGAACAAGGAAAAGTGGATTTCACTTAATACGCACTCTAAATTCCACTATATAAGGGCTGTATTCGAGTCATTTGTCACCTTTCCTAGTGAAGCTTTGTTCGATTTTTGACCAAAATTTCCAAGTTTTTCGAATGTGACCAAACTTCATCCCAGCCATCATCTGCATACTCTAGACCTAGATCTACACTTTGAACCGCCGTTACTACCAGCCAATTCCTGTTTTCTACTATTTTTCTCGTTTCCATCACTTTTACCATTCCCACCATTTTTTTTACTTTTTTACCACTTTTTCTTCGTATTTAACTTTAACTATAACTGCTAGCATGGCTTCCTCACCTTCTGATGACTCTGGCACCAAGCAGGTGATCCAGCGCAAAATACCATCAGCCACCCAGATTTGGCCCTTGCCTTCTGATGCCCTGATCAAACCATGGCTTCAGATTGCTGGCCCACTTCTTGAAGCAATGGGGTTCTACCCGGCGTTTTTCAGCTCAGACATTAACATGGGCCTCATCCTTCATGCTTACGCCACCTGGGACGCACCGGAGTCATGTCTCCACTTCTTGTATCAGGGTACCACGTACAAGGTATGGATTAATGCGGACTCGATGGTCACTGTCGGCATTATGTCTGGTGACCACCAGCCCATATCTCACCATCAGACAAAAGCCTTAATAAAGCATTTCGTAATCCAGACTGCACCTGAAATTCTGATCCAAACTAACAATGGCTACTTGATAAGGACTATCACGGACCCAGTCATTAAGGTGGTCGTGCATCTGTTGAACAACTTTTTGGTTGTTTCAACATTTCGCAAGGACAAAATCTAGTCCAAGCTGCTTAGCCAGATTGTGGAGTCCTTCTTGGGATTTCCTGGCCCCATGGTTGTGCCATACGACTGGCGTGTCTTCCTCATCCACGAACTAACAATCTCCATCAAACCAAATGCTCGTGAACGTATCGTAGCAGGCCCCCTGCTGTGTAACTTTGTCTATGCATTTCTCAAGGCGAAAGTGCACGGGTTCCGCCATTCAAGCATCTTATCATCCATTTGTGCCACACACTAACCTTTATCTTCCATCCACCGCATCCACATCTGCCCAACTTGTAGTCACTGACACGACGGCTAGCAAAAGAATGTGTGGAGCTGCCCCCTCCTCCTCATCCCCACCTGCTATCAGATGCCGCACCACCACCACCACACCAATAATAGTTCCGGCTTTTACCACTGCAACTTCATCTTCTGTACGGCCCTCTACCACTGCTTCGATTGTTGTTCCTCTTTCTTCTGTTCAACCCACAATTGTTGCTTCTGTTTCCATTCCCATCTCCTCTGTAGATACTACTTCTACCTCCGTTCCTTTCTCTACCACCCCTTCCATTACCATCGCTTCTTCCATCCCCTCTGCTTCCACCGACGTCCCTCTCCAGTTCAATCCTGCTGATTCACAGTTGTCTCTAGACACCCTAGCGTGGATGCAGGTCATAAACTTTTCACCACCACGCCAGGACACTTCGGCCCCATCTTCTCCTTCCGTCTTCCACACCACCCTACAGTTTCCCTTTGTTCCCTCCATTCTCTCTTTTGGACAAGCTGCCCCCATCCTTGTCTCCACTTATGTTCCTCTCACACCACCCACTTCTCCATCACAGGCTGTCGAGGGCGACCGACCGTTGCCTGATGACACATTTGTACAAACTGTTTTTATTCCATCCCCAGATCGTGTAGATCCCATCGCACTTAACTCATAGAGGAGGAGGATGACGACGACACTGTACAGGTCGTCAGGGCCACTACCTCACAAGCCCCTGCAAGCGTAAGTGTACCGGCTGTTCCAACGGACGTAACGACGGCCTACCAAGCCTTGGGGACATTCATCCAGGACGTGGTAGCGGCCCGAGCCTCTCTGGACAGCCGGGTACTAAAATTAGCCACAAGCAACACACAACTGCGAGCCGAGGTTTAGAAGCTGCAGCAGGAACTACAAGTAGCTCAACAACATGAGTTGAGTGGGGAGCAGGAGATTTTGAAGCTGCAGGCAAAGGAAGAGAGCTTGAATAAGCATATCCAAAGCCTCTTCAAGGCACTGACAGACGCCTCCACCAAAGTACAAGAGCTGCAATCAGAAGCTGCCCAAAGACTTGCCTCCATCCAAGCATAGTTGCCGATCTACGAAACTGAAAATGCACACTTGGGAGCAGAGGTGCAGAGTCTATAACAAGAAAAACTCGCCTGGCTAGCTCAACCAGCACCTGATTCAAGGCCACTCTCTAGATCAAAGATGAATCTTTTCAGGCATCAGGTGCAGGTCTATAGTCAAACTCTGAACAGCTACCAGGCAGAGCCAGTGCAACTCAAGAGCTCGCCCAGGCCAAACAAGCCCTCAAGGCTTGTTAGAAGTTTATGGAGCAGAAGGCTCACCCAACCCCAATGGTAATTCCAATGCCACCTCTCTTTGATGCTGCACAGACAAGCACGAGCCAAGATAAAGTCCAGCAAGTAGCAAGTTACACAAGTCAGGATCAGGAGTCGGGCGGGCAAGACCAAGGGCCTCTCGATACTGGAGCAAACACACAAGACCAAGGGCCTCCCGATATTGGAGCAGACACGTAGGACCAAGGCCAAGACACGGGCCCTAGACAAAGCCAAGGAGAAGGACAAGTCTCATCATCATGAGGCTCGCGCACTATATCTGCCAACCGGGCTTTCAGACGCCCAAAGTCCGTGGCGGAGAAAATCTACGACTTCTTATCCAAATATCCCCACGAGTCTTAAAGAGGCGGCTAGCAGATATCCTTTTCAACGCAAACTATCAAGGGAAACGAGCTATAGGCACTCCCTGCCCTCTTACCACAACCAGAGTGGCACCAACAGCTATTCGAGTGTGACCCTGTGGCCATCAGGGCTTATGTGACAAGTCCTTAGCAACTTCGGGTAAACGCCCATTTCTTGCCATGCCTATGACGAACAAATGGGTGGAATGTGGCACCCCAATGGACAAAATCATGCTCAACAGCTACAATTGGCCAAAAATCAACTCAGAGCATGGCTGGACAACGGCTGCAGACGTCCAAAGGACTCTCAGCAAATTTTCAGCTGAGTATTTCAATTGTCCAAATCCAAGAGAGCTCGTTATTTTCTGACATTTATTGATGATTTTTCTTGGAAAACTGCCACTTATTTTCTGAAGAACAAATCCGAGACCTTCAAATTCTTCAAGGAGTTCAAGGCATCTACAAAAAATTGACCCAGAAAAGAATCAAAGCTCTACGCACTGATGGAGGGGGAGGATACATCTCCACCGAGTTCAAGGAATTCGGCAAAGAAGCCAATGGAATACTTCAACAATATACCATTAGCTGCTCACCACAGTCTAATAGAGTAGCAGAAAGAAAGAATCGGACACTTATTGAAAGTGCCAAAAGCATGATCGCCCATGCTTCTTTTCCAAAGAAATTCTGGACAAAAGTTGTTACTATGGCCGCCTATCTTCAAAATCGATCCATAACCAAAGCCCTGAATGGAAAGACACCTTATGAGGTGTGGACAGGATCAAAATCATCATTCAAAAATATTAGAGTGTTGGTTGCACTCCTTACGCTCAGATCCCTACTGATCTAAGAAAGAATCTGGACAACAAAAACAAAAAATCGATTTCCATTGGCTACTCCCTAGACCACAAGGCATACAAGCTCTACGATATGGACACTCAGAAGGCCTTCACGAGCAAAGATGTTATTTTTTTGGAAGATCAATTTATCATTTACAAGGAGAAAGCTCGTGAAATTTTAGATCCAAGTATCGAAAATTTTCAATCCATGTGTCGAAAATAGCTCCAGGATTGAAAATCAGAAAATTGACACTGACTCAAAAAATGAGTCAGAATCTCAATGGGTCGAACAACATCAAAGGATCAAATTTCAATCCAGAAGATCGAATCGATCCAGACAGCCTCCATCCTGATTCATGGATGATCTGGCATGCTACTTTGTGCAGAAACCAAACAAGAGTCTCTGAGGCAATGTCAACACTCGATGCTAATTAGTGGAAGGCTATGATGGACTCAAAAATTTGATTCTCTGATCGAGAATCAAATGTGGACTATAATTGAGCTGCCAAAGCATCGAAATCCGATTCCATGCAAGTGGATATCCAAAATGAAATATGATGCTGAAGGCAAACTAAATCGATACAAGGCCAGACTGGTTGCCAAGGGCTTTTCACAAATTCTAGACCTGGATTATTTCGAAACCTTCAGCCTAGCAGTCAAGCATGCTTCAATCCGTTTATTACTCTCCTATGTAGCTGCAGCCGACCTCGAAGTTCACCAAATGGATGTCCAAACTACTTTCCTCAACGACACCATTGAAAAGAAAATTTATATGTCACAACCAAAGGGATACGACCTGAAGAGTAAGGAGCACCTAGTGTGCAAAATTCACAAAGCTCTATATGGTCTGAAACAGTCTCCAAGAGCCTGGTTTCAGAAAATTAATGCATTCTTAATCGAGAATGGTTTTACTCCAAACTCCATGGACTCAAATGTCTATTTCAAGTTTGTATCAGATTCCTTCATCATTATTACTCTTTATCTAGATGATACTTTATTGTTTAGTAACAATCTGAATTTGTTGAAGGATACCAAATGCATGTTAGCACATGAATACAAGATGACTGATATGGGTCCAGCACACTACTATCTCGGAATTCAGTTTTTCAAATTCGATCCACCAGACAGATTTTTATCAATCGGCAGAGATATATCACTAATGTGCTGGAAAATTATGGAATGGCCAATTGCAAACTCCCACTCGACCCTGGTCAAAAGCTGTCAAGGGAGCAATGCCCAAAATCCAAGTTAGAAAAGGAGGAAATGAAGCAATATCCATTTCACTCCATCATCAGGTCACTTTATGTATGCTCTGCACCCAACCCGACCTTGCTTACTCAATCAGCTCACTCAATCAATTTCTATTAAATCCGGGTCCAGTCCATTGGAAGACTCTCATGAAGGTCATGAAGTATGTCCAAGCTACAAAACATCTCAGCATTTGTTATGGAAGCAGCCAATCAACCAACATTCTCTAAGGCTACACAGATGCAAATTGGGTAGGAGATATCGATACCAGAAAATCGGCATCTGGTTTTGTATTCTTGTTCAATCAAGACCCAACCGAAAATAGACCTCAGTAGCATTGTCTTCAACAGAATCGGAATATATAACTGCCACAAATTCTACCAAGGAGGCAATTTGGCTGAGAAACCTACTTGTAGATATCGAACTTCTTCAGTCACATCCGACTACCATCTATTGTGACAACCAAAGCACTACTGCACTATCTCTAAATCCGAGATTTCATTCTCGAAGCAAGCATATCGAAATCTGGTAGCACTATCTCAGAGAAAAAGTGCAAAGCAAGAAAAAAAAATTGGTTTACTGCAGGACAAAATTACAGGCAGCAGATTACTTCACCAAGGCACTATCAAAGGAGCACCATCTCAGATCTAACAATTTGCTAAATTTGAAAATCGAAGTTTTTTAGTATCCACATTAAGGGGGGAGTGTTGGATTCATGCTCAAGCCCAATTCCATTAGGTAATAAGCATCCTGAAAACCTATTTATATCTATCCTTGAAAACATAAAAAAAGGAAGGGGAAAGGCTCGAATTTTTATAGCAGAAACTCAACTCGTGTTTTTCAAAATTTTACGATATGGGATCGACTCGAAAAATTTGTAATTTTTCGAGTCATTGTAATTTTTGAGTCAATGTATAATTTCTCGAGTCGGTGTATATTTTCGAGTCTTTGCTAAATTGGATATTGTCAGAAATCCGACCCGTGTCGCGACGTTGACAGTCCACCTACTCCTCCTGTACATACATTCACTACAAAACGATGGCTACCTTCTGCAAGATGGATGTAGCTAATTAAGTAGATTAATGTCAGCTTTCAATGTAATTCCAATCATTTAAGGAAGATCTACAATGGATTCAACACAATGATCACGTGATCATCTTGCAGGCGTTATTTTGTAAGAAGTTCAGATTTTCTGGGTTTGAGATCATCAACGATCCATCAGCTGAAGACTATCTTGCGCCCAACTTCAAGCCATTTGTACTCATTTTTCTTGTATCAAGCAGAGTGCAAATTTTTGTCTACACTATTGTATTGTTCTATTGTGCATTGCTTGATCACTTTTTCATCTTGAACTTTCTTGTTGGTAACTGACACACTTCCGATCCATCGACCACCTGCTCCGCTGCTCAAGATTTCTCTGATTTCCTATAGGTAGGATATTTAACAAACTTAGATACGAATTTAGTGATATTTTTCTTCAAAAACTATTTGATGGCCTACCTCCCCAAAGGAGTGTCGACCATCAAATAGATTTATTATCTAATAGCGAGCCTGTATCTCTTTTTCCATATAGGGTTATCGCTAAGAAAGAGAGTGAAAACAGTTATAGGAACTTAGGATGGGCCACATTCGGCCTACTAAGTCTTCTTGGTGAGCTTCAATCCTCTTGGTTAGTGAAAGGATAGAGGCACACGTTTGTGTGACGATTTTAAAAATTTAAATAAATCTTCAACTTGCCTAATCGCATTTTCTTAATGCTTTTCTTTGCAGTCCTCATCTGCCATCTAGAGGTCTTGCTTGAATGGTTTTTGGACATCTTCATAATGATTCTACTAGTGGATTTGGTTTGTTGTTTCAAGTTTGCTCTTATGTAGCATGTGAGCTCATTCTTACTAGCGTCACTCACATTTCTGGTGTTGCTCGTTTAATAACCTTGGATAAGCCTGACAGTGATGTACGTCCGATGTTGTTGGAGAGGTTTTATACAAACTGATTTCTTGAGCCCTTCGTTTTCAACTTCGTGACCATTTTTATGAGCACATTTGCCTCTCATTGTTGTGTTATTCCTAGTGGTTGTGAGACAGTCATACATGGTTGACGTGCTAATTTGAACTTTCATTTAAATTGAAGTGTCTTCCAAGTGGATGTTTCAAGCACTTTGATGTCTTTCTTCAAAGTTATTTGTCACTAAGACTATGTGATGTCCCTTTCTGCTAGGGAGAAACTCCCAACCTTTGGGGAGTTATGTGGGTTTCCACTACTCAAGATGATGTTGTTTCTCATGCAACTCAAGATGAAGAGCAGGATTATTGTCATCGAGCTCCTAGAGAAGACTTTATTCTTTTTGCTTCGAAAACTTAGGGGTGCTTGCATAAGAAATTCAATGATTTTCTATCAACTTGTGCAAAATTTGCAATGAAACTTCAAGAACATGGTGCCTCATCTTTATCTATCATTACATGCTAGTACCGTCAACAAGTTTTTAACACTTTACAACACATTCAAACACTTGCATTACTTCGATGTCGTGATTGCAAGAACAATTGCTTTACAGCTTATTGCACTATCTTAACTAGTGACTTGCATCAAGTAGTAAGCTTTGGGTAACAACCTTGTTGGTGGACTTTTGCATTGCCATAGTTGGTTTAGAACATCTTAATTCACCTTATGACCTATATACTTTCTACATGCACTGCTCCCATGGATTTTTTTATCTTCTATCAACCAAAACAGGAATTTTCATCCCAACAAAGTCATTATTAGTTCTGCTATGTACCCCCACCCTAAACGAACCACGCCCCACCCACCACCACGGTCTGATTTAATCCAAGAGTAGGCTTGTAAGGAAAGAAGCTGATTGATGCATATGCTCCATTGCATTCGTTCACACCAAATCAATCATCCCTAATCCATAGATTGGCCATAACCGAAAATCAAACATTATTCAGATGTTGGTGTGACATTTGATGTATGCGTCTCTGTCACTTAATTTGGGATCTATTTTGTTGTTTTCTGGGTTTTTTTGTTTTACGATGTTAAAGGGTTTTTTTTTCTTCTGACAACGATTACATTCAAAACTAATACCTTATATTAGTTTCTCTGAAATGAAGATTTGGCTTCACTTTTGAGATGAATTTTCTTTTCTACAAATTCCTTTGATTCTATAAAGCGGATCACAACTCCGATCAATGCGAGCTCGAATCTGCTCAGAAGTTTCAGTTCAGGTGATATGATAAGGGTCAATCTTATCAATTTCACGCTTTGTTGTCTAAGTTAGAGGTAAACCAATTGGTGATCGTTGTTTGCTTTTCTTGAGGCTCTCGATCGCTGTGCTGGTACACTTCAGATTTGTGCTGCTGTGATATTGTGACAATCCTGACGAGACGAGAGATTTTTTTAGAGAGAGATAAGAAAAGAATAAGAGATAGTCCACATTCGGGGGTTTCTCCTCGATCATTGTGAAGGTGCTGCAGCGCCGACCCAAACATTGATTCTCGGCTGTGCCGAAAATACTGCAGCCAGGAACCCGGCCTACTTCTAACTTACGATTGGATTCATGATCATTATTGAGCCTCCCACACTAACTCACAAAATGTAAAGCCTTGTACGATGTAAGCTCGTAAGCATCACGATTGATGGCTTTAATTAATTATAGGCTCTTACTTTAATTAGGTTAGATAGCTCAGATTAGCTCAATAAGCTTTGCTTAAATCAGACTGTAATGAGCAATTCCTTCTGGATATACCTTTGATGGTGAACGTTTTCATATAATTGCATTCTCCACTCTACGATACGTTAAAATAACTTCTGCATGCTATAATGTGAAAGAAAAGTACATAGCATTAATCTATAAATACGTCTTCCAAGTCAAACCATGGTGTTAAGTTAAAAATCCAAACCTGTTCGAAAAAAAACTCTTCTTCGGGACAGAGAAGCCAAATAATGATATTGTAGTTGAATTTTAAGAAATTTTCCTTCCACAAAAGTTAAAACATCACCAAACAAATATGCATATGATCCGACTTTGTGCATACTTTATATAAGCCCATTTGAGAACCATAAAAATGATTTTCAGCCGTCTAGGATGTAAAAGGCTCAGAATTATAATTTGCTAAGCTTTGACCAAAACTGGATTCATGCATGTAAGATCCAGTTTGATGTTGGCTGTAAGCACATATAATTTGGACACTGGCATCAAGCATTATCAATTTCCACTAGTAGTTATGTCCAATTGGTTAAAAAGACTCCATGGGCTCCGAGCCCCGATGTATCAGCCCTTCAGAGCAAGAAGGTGCCATTTAAGATTAGAAGAAAACTCATAAAGGCAATGACTCTGTTTATGAGAATCCTCTAAAATGGAAATTAATGATGCCAAAGCCATTTCAAAATAGACAACTCGTTACTCAGCTTCCCGGAAGTTAAAATGTTCACAATATGTTGGTGATGACTCCTGTTCTCTCCTTAATGTCAGGAGTCAAAAGAAAACTATCTGAACTATTAAAAAACCAGACATATGAATATATCACAAGAATGTTGAAGCAAAGATGCACTGAAACAGACAAGCCTATATGGACCTTTCAACAATCACAGCATTCCTCCCAGTCTCATTCTGAAACTATATGACGTTTCCTGAAACAAGCGCTTGATGTGGTCTAACTTGCTGCCTTTGTTTTGCACCAAGCTTCAACCTGCAGATGTCATTGTAAGCTCCGTAATGAAAACAATTACCATTAGGTTAAAAAGGGATAGCAAACCTAAGGAGGAAGGAATAGCAAAATCATACTATCCATAACTAAAGGGCTTTTTACATCTAGCCATGATGAAATGATCAAGCAAGCACATGATCAACACCATTATATTTATGCCAAAAAATGCGACTGTACTACTGTCCAATATGATTCTGATGGGAGGTCGTCGGTTAGTCAGAGTGGAACATACCCCACGACAAAGTAAAAAAGGTATATCCACATGACAAAGTAAAAAAGGTGAAACTTGACAACAACAAAGCTTCGTGTAACAACTTTGAAGCCTCGAGTTAGCTTTCGAGTCAATGTCTCACTACAGGCAAAATACATATCAAGTGGAAGTTTTGCTATTTCTCCTCCCACTTGCTCAGTACAACTTTTTCTTATCTATCAGGAAATGAGAACGAATAGTCATCTGCCCACATTGCAGTGAGCAGGTCCGTGAATCAGCTCCGACGGAAGGGCCGCAGGGTCCAAGTCCCAGGCCCCAATTAATGCTTTAACAGCTGCCCGTTTCTCAACAATTTTCCAGGAGGGAACCATATGAGAGAACCTTGACAGCTCAGTTGAAGGAATCCATTTGACACCTGCTTTGACTTGCCGGGTGAAGACTGTCTTGTAACCATCGACTTTCACCAGTGGAACAAGGTTTACACCCATCTCTTCTGAAAAATGTGTAAGAACCTCCACTAGCTCGTAATTGCAACTTTTTGCTTGGTCAATTGTTGAAGATCTCAACTCCTGCAAATCCCAATCTTTAAATAAAGCCCAAACTTCACCACTTCTTGGATATATTTTAACTAGATCCTTGTCTTCCATTTCTAGCCTCATCACATGAGAGAAGAGATTGATCTCATTCTCTGTGGTAAGCCTTTGGGCATACTTAAATTCCCCACAAGCAACAGATAAGCCTGAAATCTTAACAGAGGTTTTTCCAAAAACTGGCAGAGCCTCCAGCCATTTCATGCGCACACCAAAAGTATCACTGCTGAGAACTTTGGTTATACGACAGTAGAACCTAGGCATTCCATCAAAATCATCATAAACTGCCCATATTTGTCCCACACTGAAACTCTTTTTGGAGCGATCCTGATCAAAGTCATAGAAATCTGAATCAGGTACAGGAATTCCATGCTGATCATCACTGTCCGGGTTTTTATGTACTTGTGGTACAACGTCACCTTTTTCCAACTCAGTCTTATCATGTCTTTTAGAAAATGGAAAAGCTACCAAATCCTCCTCCTCTCTGCAATCAAAATTATAATCAACATCCTTTTTTGTCCTACAGGATCTTCTAATTTCATAATCCACAGCCACATCATGTTGCCTATCTTGGCTGCCTGATGCCAAAGTGTTCAGCTTTTTATGCTCTTCTTCATACTCTTTCCCATGCTCATACTCATCTTCTTTGTCGCTAAGTGGGGCTTTCTTCAACTCCTTTCCAACGTGGAATTCTTCTACCTTATGACAGGCAGCAGACTCCTCATCTTTCTTTTTCTTTTTCATAAGCAAGACATCAATGGTCTGCTGCTTTTTCATGCTGCCCTTTACCTTCTCTTTCTCTTCTTTCCTTTTCTTATTTTCTCTATCTAAATCTTGTTTTGCATGTCTGCTAGTCCCTTGCCTTGCAATTGCAGGATTCTTTTCCGTTTGGGATTTTTTTCCTGCAACTGGACTAGCACGCACATTATTCGTAGTGTCCCTTCCCGTGGCTGCACTTGCTGCTGCTGCAGCTGGAGCAGTACCAGAACCTGGAAAACTGCTGCCTACAGACTCATTATGCAAGCCCGGCTGAAACATAAAAGCACGAGCGCTTGGCCACACGTAAGATCTATTCGTGCCATTCGCAGATACATCATATATATCTCTTGCAACAAAAACCTTCAGACATTTCTGACATTTGAGATTGAAATTAAGATACGTCCGATAATATTCATATTGCATTTTGCAATGCGGGCATACGGTCCAGAAGGAACCTATATTGTTAGTTTGGGCAC
This sequence comes from Diphasiastrum complanatum, assembly GCA_029204225.1. Taxonomy (NCBI): domain Eukaryota; kingdom Viridiplantae; phylum Streptophyta; class Lycopodiopsida; order Lycopodiales; family Lycopodiaceae; genus Diphasiastrum; species Diphasiastrum complanatum. The sequence continues at coordinate 24,780,243 of CM055108.1, forward strand.
AATTAGCTGCTCTGCTTGGAACCTGACCTTGATGCTGCTTTGAATGCCCATTTTCCCCTTTTTCCATAGGAGCTTTAGTGAAGATATAATTCTTCCCACTGAGCACCCTTTTTGAGTCATAAACTGATCGCTTTGTCTTGTCTGACAGCACAGCCCAAGCCTCTCCAATAAGCTTAAAAGCTGCTTCTGCGCCTGGTGATTTATTTTTATCAGGGTGGAGCATAAGCGCCAGTCGACGATAATTCTTCTTTATAATTGAGTCACCTGCATGGGAATCAACCTGCAGAAGCTGATAGCAGTCTATTTCTGTCCCAGGAGCTTTCTCTTGCACAATAGCGTGAACGTCCACCACAGCTAACATTCGCAAAATATTTTCAAAAGAAGGATACAGCTGCTGAGCTTTAAGCAATAGCTTTCTCGCAGTCGCATAATCCTGCAGGGCAAACTTTCTCTCTGCAATTTCCATAGCTCGAAGAGCTTCATCTCTATTGCACTCCATTTTCGTCTCCGTCACGTCATGGGCGTAGACTTGTCACAACTCTAGAGAAATAAGTTCCTATTTGCCCTAACTCATTTGACAATGCAAGTGCTCAGGAAATAATCTCCTAATGACGGCATTCCTTTTCTTAAGAATTAGATTTATAGAAATCTCGGTCGCATTTCCAGCGGACTTAGCAGGAAAATATTTATTACGGGCACAAAAAGGACAATCACTAATAAGATGGGCTACCTCAGATATGCTATTCTAAAACCACAAGCCAAAGATGGTAAAGAACAATACTCAACAACCTAAAACACGCGTCATTATTTCTGTGAGCAGCTGACGAAAGACCTACTGTTATAGACGAACTACAGGCTTCTTGGATCTCATGATGCTAACAGTAAGAATGCATCAAGATACACTAAAAGTATCCAAAATATCCTTTTGATCAACTATCCTGCCCCCTGCCATTAGAGTTTACATAAGCCGCTGAGTAAAGGCAAAGCAGATGCGAAGTACCGGGCATTATGAAGAACAGTGACACACAGCCAGCCAACAGTCAGATTTATATCGGCTACGAACACAACAAGACTTACGTTTTTGTGAATGAGCTGGTGAACAGCAATGCCAGATTTGCTGATTCAGAAACAAGCTAGCGAACAAAAACTCAGGCGTCCGCCAGCAACCTCGCGATCCGCCATAGCCACCGTCTGTCTATCTCGAGCCCCCGGCCAGAAAGAAGACTGCCCCAAGACGAGAGAGAGAGAGAGAGAAGATTTTGAAATAGAAAGGTTTAAGGTACAAAGGCATATATATAATTTTTCTATAACATGTTAACAAAGAGAATGTTTAAAAAAATTTCATTTTTGCAACTTTGAATTTCAACTAAATCTAGTACTCCCTATGTGTTTGATGTCATTATGTATTACGTAATGGCCATTGGGAGGGCCATTACCATAAATAATCCGGAGGACCGGATTATTTATGGTAAAGGCCGCCACTCGCTGCCGGGTCCCGGATTATTTATGGTAATGGCCCGACCTAATGGCCATTACCTTACGTAATTGCACGTTCGGAGGATTTTTTTAAATCAGACGGAGACGGTTACTGTCTCTCTGTTCTCTCTCTCCCATTAGCAGACTTTGTTCTCTCTCTCCCATTAGCAGATATGGAGCGCCCGCTCCTATTTCTCTCTCTCGCTCTCCGTGCGCTGAGACTCTCTCTCTCTCTCTCTCTCTCTCTCTCTCTCTCTCTCTCTCTCTCTCTCTCTCTCTCTCTCTCTCTCTCTCTCTCTCTCTCGTGCTCAGACTCTCTCGCTCTGCGCGCGGCTGAAATTCAAAGCCCTCTATTTTTGTTTTTGTGGAGATCAAACTCTAGTCATCTTCCGTGGTGGCGACAACCATTTTGAGTAACTGATCCATCGAAGAAACATTTGCATCTAACCAAAACAGCTATTTGACATTTTTTTTGACTGCATTCCTACAATCCACCAAAGGTCATCGCTCTGTCAAAAGGTAAGCTTCCGCTAATTCTAACATTGCTTTCGTTTGTTAATGAGCCAACGTAGCCTTGGAATTATTATGAATTGTGATGAGGTTATCGGAACCTTTATCCTAGTTTTTGCTGCCAGTGGATCTGCAATGATTGATGCAAAGAGCCACGGAGCTATCACACATTTTGGAGTTGCAACATCCTTTGGTTTGGTCTTGATCTATTATATCGGTCATATCTCCCGAGCACACATGAATCTTGTAGTCACTTTTGCAATTGCAGCCGTCAGGCACTTCCCTTGGAAACATGTACGACATTATCCTAAAACTCTTCTCATCTAATACTTGCTTATCTATCAAATGTGTATATAGGATCAGAATTCAGCTTCGAGCAGACTAAATACGATTTCAGGCTCAAAAAGATGTGAAACCCATGAAGAGAAGAACAATTTTGCAAGAGGTTTGATGTCTAGAGGAAAATAAATTCTCAAAATAATTGTTAATTCTGCAATGTGGTGCTTGATGCTTGCAGGTTCCGGTTTACGTTAGAGCTCAGGTGACACAATAGGGACTGCATTTTGTCTAAGGCATAATCCTTAATCTTTTTGACAAGATTGGGGCTACACTTATACGCTTCCAGCTGGAAGTCAAATCCAGTGTCTGGCCCCGCTCGCTTGCTCTCTCTCTCTCTCTCTCTCTCTCTCTCTCTCTCTCTCTCTCTCTCTCTCTCTCTCTCTCTCTCTCTCTCTCTCTCTCTCTCTCTCTCTCTCTCTCTCTCTCTCTCTCTCTCTCTCTCTCTCTCTCTCTCTGCATGTTGTCTCTCCCACGCACCCAAGCAGCGTTCGACAGATCAAAAAAATGACTTCGGGGCCCTATATTATGCAAAATAATATAGGGCCCAAAAGAGCCCTAAAATTCGACGAACGGCAATTACGTTGTAGCAAAAAAGAACGTGCACTTTGGAGAAGAATAGCCGAGTATGAAATACAATAGCACATAATTGAAATCTCTCCTAAACCTCTTCTAAGCATGGTCTTTCAATGTTCGAACACTTGTTGATAACAAGTTATTTACAAAACCAACTATCATTGCAAAAAAGACACATCAGATTTAGTATGTGGTAATTACATTTACATCTTTCATGTGTTTGTAAAGTTTGTGGAGCTGGATATTGATAAATGAATTCAAGCAAAATACAACAACAAAGAAAATGAATTCAAGTTATGAAACGGTAAAAGGCAAGTTTTCTCATATGTATGATCATCATTTCAAGTACCAATATTCGCGTGAAAGCAAAGGACGACCGCTTAACTTATTACAAACTTTCATTGCATTTTTTGAGATTTAAACATTTTTATATATGATTTTTTGTAATATATTTGCAATGGAATAATCATTGACAACTTCTAGTATCTAAGCATGGAAGTGATCAAAAAAGCTATTGTGCGTTTTGTTGTAAATCATCCCTTTTGGAGGCCTACGAGCATGTTGTTGCATACATTTATCAAAATTTGTTGTTTGGTCGATGTAGATTAGCTTACCTATTTTGTTGAAATTTAGATAAAAAGGACTCATTTAATCCCCAAGAGGGGTTGGATGCATTGTTTTCAATGATTCTATCATCTAACTTAAGCTAGAACTGATCTTTCATCAAAAACACAAGCAAGAACAATCAATCTCAAAGTGTTTATGACCAAAATAGACTTCACACATGTAAAGGATGGCCTACTGTACGGACATAAGTCTGAGCACAAAGTACTAACAATGATTATAGCATTGGATCACAAAAATTGGAACACAAATGAGAGAAATTCAAGTTTTTTTTCCTTGATTTACATTACAAATGGCCTCCAATTTGGAGTATTTACATAATGGAAGGAGCACGACCTGGTCTTATCTCTTTCACACATGTGGGGATAGGTACTTTACTTGCATGCATGTCTCTTTTAGTGCCTCATCCTTATTCAATGAAATTACTGTCAGACATTAATTTGTATCAGTACAACCCCACAATTTTATTTTGTGATAATCAGAGTGCTATTGCCTTATCGGCCAACCCTAGATTTCACTCTAGGAGTAAGCACATTGAAGATATCACTACATTAGGGGCAAGGTTCTCAACAAGGAGGTGAGCTTAACGTACTGCAGAACGCAGGACATGGTTGCAGATATATTCATGAAGGCATTAAGTGTTAGTGCACACAACAGGTTTTGTGCATTGCTTAGTCTGAAGATCAAGGCATTCACGGATCCAGATTAAGGGGGGGGTGTTGGATTTATCTCCTTTACTCTCCTAAATCCCATTTTAATCTGCCTCCATTCATGCTGCATTTTTACTCATGTTGTCGCACAGTCTGCATATGTACATGTAACATAAGACAGGCGAAAAACATGACTGTCTACATAAATACAAGTAAATTTTCACAAGCGGAAAAAAAGACGAAAAACATGACACTGTGTTTTTACACGTGATTTGTGACAGGCGAAAAAGACGACACTACCTTACAAAATGCCGAAGGTGCCCTAGGAAAAGCGAGGGCACCTTGTAAATCAAATCCTAAGGCATTTGTCAGAGTGTCGTATTTTTCGCCTCTTCACCAACGTTCATTTCAGCAAAGGCTGACGTCGCGGCCTTCTCACGCTCATCCCATGCAACTGCGCTAACAGATTTGACAACGACAGCAGCCACCCACGATCTCCTACAGACAGCACATCCACTCTGTACTTTCTTCATCTGCACACTTCTAAAATTGTGTATATATATATATTGAATACCATTTGCGTATTCAGCACATGAGAGAGAAACAAGCAACGAGCATAATAGCATTAGAAGCTTATCAGAGATAGACGAAGTAGATGCCCTCGCGCATTGATTCTTTTGTATTGTCAGTAATAGGTTTATTCTTTTTACAGTTTGGATTAGTTTTGTAGAGCACGCGGTTTCGTCCGCTCTTGTCTTGTGCTCCACAACATTATTGACATGTATATTTTGCTATACTTAATCTAATAACAGCTCTATTTCGTTCTGCGTTTAGATTTGTGCCAACATTGCTATGTCTTTCTACATTTTGTTTGACTCTCTTATTGCTCAATCTAGTAATTTGTTCTTAGCGAATTATTATTAGTCTAGCTGTTCGCGACTAATATTTAGTCTTGTCTTTCGCGACTATTTCGCGACTGATTATCAATCGAGCTCAGTCTAGCTCTTCGCGAATCATTCACGAGTAATAATTTGTCTAGCTATTCACGACAAATTATGCTTCTGATTTTTTGTTGCTTAATGTTTGGCTGCGTAATCAGATCGACTGTAATTTCTATCACTAACGTTCAGTTCGTTTCTGATAGGCGTAGTCATGCTTAGGAAAAGAGTAATATAGCTTATTCTGTTGTGCACGAACACTTTCCGTTCGAGTTTGTTTCTTGTTTGAGTTTCGAGTTCGTTTCTTTTCGTGTTCGTATTCTTTTCGAGCTATTTTAGTCTCTCACACTCACACACCCTCTTTCATCCAACAACTGGTTGGAACAAGAACCCCTGTGAAGAACCAATAACTTCCCATCAATCCTAAATCTATGGACCAAGCTCATAGACTATCTGTTAGGATAGCAAAATATCTCTTCACCAAAATATCTCTGACGGATATAGGCAGGAGGATTGCATGAAGAAAGGTGACCTATTTATAGTTGACCTGCATGGGGATTGCATGGGTTCATGCACAAGAATCTATATAATGAGGTAGAGATTCTCCCATTGACAATTTTGGTTTTAGGTTGCCAGTTGCTCTCTTCTTCTCTTGCTTTCACATGGCATGGTTTGGGGGCTAGATCTAGGTTTGGTTGGGTGGTTTGGCTCCATAGTCTTTGTTGTTGTGTTCTCCTATCCTCATCTTAGGGGTTTTCCCTTGTGGTCTTTACATCGGTATCAGAACTCAGCTAAGATGTGGTCTTGGATGAGAAGGGAGGCAAGCTCTACATCTGATTGCAAAGTGAAAGCACTTGGATTTGCATCCCACTTGGGAGTGTTGATTTCTCAAGGGAAGTTGAATTTGAATTCACTAACTCGTGTGTGAAGCATGCTTTCCAAAAGTTTGGTGGTAGAGTGCACATCTACTTATTGGATTTTGTTAAGATTGCTTAGAATTAGTGTTTAGTTCATATTTGAATTTTTATATCCCTGAGGTAATTCCAATCATGGTAGATGGTCTATGGATACAGATCTAGTTGCTTCTCTAACACTTTGGACCTGCTGGAATAATTTTCCATACTAAAGAGATTGGGATAATTTGCTTAGGTCTATTATGTTTTTGAATTTGGTTTTTATGCATAACTAACAGGTAATTGATAGATTGATGGTAATCAGTTTATCTTGAAAAAATAAATCTTTAGTCATGTTGTGTTATGAAACTGTTACAGCATGTAGAGGATTAGAAAATTCTAAATTAGTTCCTCTTGTATGCATGCAGATTAAGAACATAATAGATACAGCAATTTATTTCCTAGCTCTGATACCAATGTAAAGACCACAAGGGAAAACCCCTAAGATGAGGATAGGAGAACACAACAAGAGAGACTATGGAGCCAAACTGCCCAACCAAACCTAGATCTAGCCCCCAAACCATGCCATGTGAAAGCAAGAGAAGAAGAGAGCAACTGGTAACCTAAAACCAAAATTGTCGACGAGAGAATCTCTACCTCGTTATATAGAGAGTAGATTCATGTGCATGAACATGTGCAATCCCCATGTAGGTCAACTATAAATAGGTCACCTCTATCATGCAGTCCTCCTGTCTATATCCGTCACATGTACATGCACTACTCCATATGTCTCAATTAGAGTGTCTGGGTCCTCTCAAAGTTATTAATCACAAACTAGTCTTGACTTGGAATTAAATCATGGCATGGCCAACAATCTTGAATACTGGAAGGCCGGTCTACCATATTAGGACTATTCCATGTCCTTAACAGAATATGGTCATGACATATACATTCTTGATGGTAAGAAAAATCATGCTTGTAAACTCCATGAAGCACTTTATGGCTTGAAACAATCAACGAGGGCTTGGTTTCAAAGGATTAACACGTTCCTCATCCAACTTGATTTTCAACCAAGCGTTGCCAACTCAAATGTTTATTTCAAGTTAGTGTAGCATTCCTTTATCATCATCACCTTATACATTGACGACACATTGCTTTTAAACAATAGTACCGTTTAGGTGAGGAATGCTAAACAAATGTTGTCTTCTGAGTTCAACATGACCGATCTGGGCAAGGCTCACTACTGTCTATGAATCCAAATCCATCGAGACAGAGCAAGACGACTAATCTACATCACTCAACAAAGGCATCTTCACAATACACTTACCAAGTATAATCTGATTAATTGTAAAGAAGCTCGCACATCGATGGATCCAAGCCTGTGATTGTCGTCCTCAGACTAAATAGGAAAAGGAAGAAATGAGAGAGTACCCATATCAATCGATACTCGAATCTCTCATGTATGCAATGGTTTGTACAAGACCTGACATCACTTTTACAGCCAGCTCCCTAAGCCAATTCATGGCTAATCTTGGCATCTCCCATTTGAAGGCTCTCATACGAGTCATGAGATACATCCGAGCTACAATGAACCTATGCATCTGCTATGGACATGTCGACAACCATAGCAGCTCAGTGGATATTCAGATGCGAGCTGGGGAGGACATGTAGATACTTGTAAATCCACATCCAGAATTACATTCTTCTTCAACGGCAATCCTATCTCTTAGAACAGTCGCAAGCAACCTCTATTGCTCTTTCCTCCATAAAAGCAGAGTATATTGCTGCTTCTCAAGCTATCAAAGAAGCAATTTGGTTGAGAAATTTATTGTTAGACATTATTCTAAATCAGTACACTCCGTGTGAAGAATTGCCAAAAATTGGCAAATCTAGCTTGATCAAAAACCATGTAGAATAGTGTAAACTGTGTACACAAGTGGGTCCCACACATGTGAGGCCATGATGCCACGTGGGAAACCCATCCTAATGTAGGTTAGGTCAAGTCAAGAGAGTTGGTCATGTCTACTTGGTGGTCATCCCTACTTTATGGGACCTACACCTAAGTTTAAGGTGAAAATTTGACAAACTAGCTACCTACCAAGCATAACTCTAGGAAATAGAATAGGGTTTCATTTTAGGTCAAGGAGAGTGAGTTAACTTCCTTATTACATGCTGGAAATCCACCTAACTTCAAGAAGGAAGTCGAATTTGCTATGTATTCCCTCTCTCCATAGTGAGAAGATAGAAAATTTTTGGAGCTCATTGGCAATCTCAAGCTAGTTCACTATGTACATTGAGTTTTTGTGATCCAAATGAACCAAATCAATTTCTACTCCTTTCTCAGGTTGAAGGCCATACTACAGACTGTAGTACACACGTGTGGGCTCTTGTTTCAATGTTTATTAATGCTTTTGATTGTTAATGCTTGTTGTTTGTCAAATTGCCAATCTAGATCAACTTATTTGTGTCTAGTTTTTTGATAGATTGTTAAGCAAACATCCAATCACTCTTGTGGATCTTTTGTAGATCCATTTATGGTCTTAAAGTACAGTACTTTCACATGGTATCAGAGCCAAGTACAAGAGCATAAGCCATTGATCTAATGCAAATCCATTTTTAGCAAGTTTTGGTGCTAAAAACTAGTATTGAGAGGGCAAGGTAGAATCTTGATTTTGGTGAGGAGATTTGATCCCAAACTTGGTAGGGGTCCAAATCCGTACTATCCACATGTGTGGGCACCTCTAAACCTACATTTAATGCATGGTATTCATTTGATCCAAAGAAATTCAATTTGTGAGCTTTTGATGTAATTTTTGGTGGAAATCCTAGGATAGACTACCAAGATTGAGTGCCATTGATTAGATTTGACTTAGGTTCATGAGATCTAATTAATCTAGGCTGAAATAAGGTCCTCTAAACTTGTTTTACAGGTCTTGAAAGTACATCAAAAAGTGTGAAAGAGATTAAGTCATTTTTTTGTCCAAAAATAGCCAAAATTGGCAAGATTTGATTGTAAGTAGATTTCACATCATCTTATCTTCATTCCAACTTTGAGAGGGAGTGCTAGAACTGAGATTATAAGTCCAGTTGTTGGATTAGAAATCTAATTTGAGTGAAAAAAACTACAAGAGAGAGACTTTAGTGAGTTTCTAGAGACAATCAAATCCATTTCTTGGCAAGATTTGTTTGAAAGTAGTTTTCACTTCATCTTATCTTCATTCCAGCTTTGTGAGGGAGTGATAGAACTGTGATTATAAGTCCATTTGTTGGATTAGAAATCAAATTTGAGTGAAACACTGCAAGTGTGAGACCTTTGTGAGTTTCAAGTCAATCAAATCTATTTCTTGTTTGTAGAAGTCACTAGTAAGATGGGATCTGCTGGAGCATACCTTCTAGAGCTAGTGAGAGGTTGAATTCTACAAATTATGCTATTTGGAAGGTTAGAATGGAGTCACTCTTGGTGCTCCAAGACCTTTATGAGTTCTTGATTGAAGATGAAGATGAACCTCTAGGTGCACAGGAGTTAGCTAGATACAAGAAGAGATCTAGGCTTGCACTTCATTGTGTGAAGATGAATGTGAGCAATGATTTGTTGAGAGAAGTATCAGCTTGTACTAGTGCTAAAGAGGCTTGGGAGTCTTTAAAATCAATCTATGAGTCTAGCAACACTTCTAGAGTTCTTATGCTTAGAAATCAAATTTTGCAAAGCATGAGGAGAAGTGAGGAGAGTGCACAGGATTATGTACTCAGAATCAAGTCTCTAAATAGGGATTTGGCTTCCATTGGAGAGAAGATTCATGATGGAGAGCTTGTACAAATTGTCCTAAATGGTTTAGGAGATGACTTTGCAAATTTGGTCCAAAGTTTTGTCATCCAAGACACTTTGCCAACTATAGAAAAACTTCACAGTGTATTAGTGGCTGAAGAGTGTAGGATGCTCCATGCAAAATCTAGGATGAGTTCCTTGTCATTGCAGGATGGTGATGAGAAAGCCAATTTCTCATTCAAGGGCAAGAAGAAGACCAACGGAAAGAAGAAGCATCCAAAGGAGGCCAAAGAAGAGGATGATGCATCAAGCTCAAAGGACAAGTCAAAGCAGAAATGCTTCTTTTGTGGAAAGAAGGGGCATTATGCATCTGAATGCTACAAGAGGCTAAGAGCACAAGTGGAGGAGGACAAACAAGGAAACCTTGCAAAGGAGGAGGAGGAGGATGAAGTAGATGTATTCTTGATGGCATCTTCATCCTCACCAACAAGCAATAGCAATTCAAGAGACAATTGGTGGATCGACAGTGGGGCTAGCTCCCACATGTCTTTTGAAAAGGATTTTTTCTCAACCTTACACTCTTTCAATGCTGCTAAAAAGTTTGTCTTTACTGCAAATGATGAAGAGTGTAGGATAGATGGTGTTGGTACCATCTCTTTGTGTCTAAAATCCTCAAAATGCATGGATCTAGAAAATGTCCTTTATGTACCATCAATCACCAAGAATATGCTTAGTGTTGGTCTACTCCTAGAAAGTGGTTTGGATGTCCACTTTAAGCATGGTGTTTGCTTCATCTTGAAGAATGATGTTTGCATTGCAAAGGGATTTAAACATGAAAGATTGTTTAAGTTGGAAGCTAGTGTTGCTTTTGAAAGAATGAGCTTGGCAAAGGAGGAGATCACTCAAGAGGAGATCTTGGCAAAGTGTGATCTTACTTGCATTGAGGAGGAGCATCAAAAGGAGGAAGATCTTGAGGATCAGCCTCAAAGCTTGAGAGTTCCAAGGGAGTCCTCAATGACAATGGCCGAGTCATCAAATTGCATGCAAATTGTCCATTCAAGTGTGCATCTTGCAAGGGTGGTGAGCATTGTAGAGTCTACTATCTTTGAGTACTTGTTAGATAATATTAGTAGACATGGAGTGACTTGTTGCTTATCTTTAAGATCTATGGTGTTTAGTACTCTTTATGACAAGACAATGAAATTAGATACTTTCAAATCTCCATTTGTTGTTGATAAAGCAATTTCATTGGATAACTATTTTTGTAATAGTTTGAATAGTGTCATAAAAGATGAAACATCATTTGTATTGGAAATCTTTGTGTCCACATGCTTTGAGCATGATCATTCCAATGTAAGGACCAAAGATTATCCTATTTCAATGATAGGAATAATGGTAGTGTTTTGCTCTTCAAGTAGAGGTTGTAGAATCCACTTGTTTTCCATCAAAGAAGTCGTCAATGGTGGAAATGTGATCTTTCAAAAGTGGAAGATTTGTAAACTTGAAGAAGCACCTTTGGATCAACACCTTATTTAATTCATTGATGGTTTGGAGTCAAGTCAAGTGGAGGAGCAAGCTCAAGACCCACGGACTCCAAGAAGAACCTTGAGTATCAAGATGGAGCCATCAAGGCTCAATCATATGGATCAAGCAAGGCAAGTTGTCTTTGGCAACATTATTTATGCACTTAAAATTTTAATTGACGTATCTTCAAGTGCACAAAATGCCTTGGAATCCATGGCTTGGCATGATGTTTAGTTTTGAAGTCTGCTACATGTACATAGACACATTTATGGAACATCTTGTAGGGGATCCTCTAAAAGGTGGTGAAAGATCCTTCATGGACATCATTCTCTATTGGAGTCTCAAAAGTTCCTTGTTTGTAGCTGGATTTTTTAGACACTTCTAAAAGCTTTCATTCATCTATCAAGAGAGCTGTAAATAGATCAAGCTAAATTTGAGGAGGAGTGTGAAGAATTGCCAAAAATTGGCAAATCTAGCTTGATAAAAAAAAACCATGTAGAATAGTGTAGATTGTGTACACAAGTGGGTCCCACACATGTGAGGCCATGATGCTACGTGGGAAACCCATCCTAATGTAGGTTAGGTCAATTCAAGAGAGCTGGTCATGTCTATTTGGTGGTCATCCTTACTTTATAGGACCTACACCTAAGTTTAAGGTGAAAATTTGACCAACTAGCTACCTACCAAGCATAAATCTAGGAAATAGACTAGGGTTTCATTTTAGGTCAAGGAGAGTGAGTTAACTTCCTTATTATATGCTGGAAATCCACCAAACTTCAAGAAGGAAGTCGAATTTGCTATGTATTCCCTCTCTCCATAGTGAGAAGATAGAAAATTTTTGGAGCTCATTGGCAATCTCAAGCTAGTTCACTATGTACATTGAGTTTTTGTGATCCGAATGAAACCAAATCAATTTCTACTTCTTTCTTAGGTTGAAGGCCATACTACAGACTGTAGTACACACGTGTGGGCTCAGATTTCAATGTTTATTAATGCTTTTGATTGTTAATGCTTGTTGTTTTTCAAATTGCCAATCTAGATCAACTTATTTGTGTCTAGTTTTTTGATAGATTGTTAAGCAAACATCCAATCACTCTTGTGGATCTTTTGTAGATCCATTTATGGTCCTAAAGTACAGTACTTTCACACTTCGGCGATCATATTTTTTGATAATCAGAGCGCTATTGCCTTATTGGCCAACCCTATATTTCACTCTAGGAGTAAACACATTGAGATTCGATATCACTATGTTAGGAGTAAAGTTCTCAACCAAGAGGTGAGCTTGACGTACTGTCGAATGCAAGACATGACAATAGATGTTTTTATCAAGGCATTGAGCATTGATACACACAACAAATTTTGCGCATCGCTTAGTTTGAAGATCAAGGCATTTATGGATCCAGATTAAGGGGAGGTGTTGGATTTATTCCGCTACTATCCTATGTTAATCTTGTTACATTCACTCTGCTACTATTGCTCTACTAAAGTCGCTTAGTTTGAAGATCAAGGCATTTATGGATCCAGATTAAGGGGGGTGGTGTTGGATTTATTTTGCTACTCTCAAAGAATCCTATGTTAATCTTGTTCCATTCACTATGCTATAGTCGCTCTGCGCAATTTGCAGAAATACTCTATGTTTGAAAACAAGCGTTGGAAGCCATCGCAAAGACCCACAAGAGTATTGGCTTATTCTACTGTCGGAGTGGTTCAATCGAATAATCAAGCTTTAATTTTCATCCACTCTATTATACAGTTCTATAGTTTTGCTCATGTTTCTACACAGTCTGTATTGCTCGGAAATCGCTCACAAGTGGCTCCAACATATCGGACATCATCTGACATATCGACGTCCCTGACGAAAGTTGAAATATCCTTCACTCTCAAGATGTCGAATGGTGATTCACTTCAGAATCACGTTAACTAGTTTAAGAATCTCTTGCAACAAATGGTCATTGTTGGATCGATCATTGACGATCAAGATGCAATTATGACATTGCTTTCAAGCTTGCCATCTACATACAAGAACTGGGTGATGATCATATCGACACACTCAGATTTAACTCTTACTAGAGTTATCACTATGTTGCTGCAAGAAGATCATCGAAGAAGTCAAGACGCTTCGTCGACTTCATCATCTCATGCCCTATATGTCAACAAAGGCTCAAAACAACAGAAGTAGAAAAGCTCTAAGCAGTCTGCATCAAATCAGAAATCGACGCATAGTCAAGAACAATTATCAAATCCACAGTCGAAGAAGAAGATGTTTTGTAGGTATTGCAAGCGCACTAATCATGAGATCCAGGATTGCAAGGTACTAAAAGCAAAGAATGCCAGCAAGCAACTAGATAAACAGGCGAATGCAGTCACAACATCTCTCGATCTCGACATGGACGAAGGAGTGTTTATGGTCAAAGACCAAAAGGCACTATTGGACAATTTTTGGTTTCTAGATTCTTGAGCTACCCAACATATGACCAATCATTGTGAGCATTTTCACTCCTATATGTCTTACAGTACAAAGAAATACGTTCATCTTGGCGACGATAGCACACACACTATCGTAGGTGAAGGCACTGTAACTGATCAATTGTTACTATCAAATGTTTTGTATATACCTAAACTCTCTGCGAATCTATTATCAATAAGTAGAATTATTAATTTAGGTCATAGGGTAGAGTTCGAGTTTGATCAATGTCGAATTATCGATAGGACAAATAAGATCCTTGCACTCGGCAAGAGGCATAAATACTTATATAGATTGGCACATGGTTATTCTGACATTAGTCAAGCCTTGAAAACCTCTGTTCTTGTCAATAAAGCGTTACTATGGCATCAAAGATTAGGACACTTGAATCATACATCTGTATCGAACATGTCCAGACAATCCCTAGCACTTGATCTGAACTATCCAGCCATCAAAGTCGACATCCATGTCTGTCAAAGCTGCATCTAGTAGAACCCAAAGAGAACCATGTATAATGATGAAATGAGAGAGAGAAGAGAGAAGATGTGTCTCTCCACAAGTTTCCTCCTTTTATAATAGGTCCAAACCCTATTTGGTCACTTGGCTTTCCCTCCAAAATGTAAACCCTACTTTGGGTCTAGATTCAAAGTACCCAACATTCAAATTTGAATCTCTCTCAAACTCAACTACCAACTTTCTCACACTTTCAAAAAGTGTTTATTGAATGTATTTTAAACTAATATAACTTCAAAAAGTTTATCTCTAAGTCTAAAATGAGTTTTGGCCTCAATTGACATTGTACCAAAATATAACTAAACTAGTTGAAATCTCTCACACTCCCTCTTCAACTAGTTTTGGCATAGTTTTAACCATACTACTTTGATCCAGTTTTAGAAAGATCTCCATCCTAAGTATAGATCTCCTTTCTAATGTTCTAAAGTAGTTTTCATAATTGATATAGAGAATGGTGTCCAAATTGGATGCTTCACTATTTCTTACATCAATTTTACACATCAAGATATAACTAGAACATGAAGAACCAAATAGAATGTGAATGAAATGATTCCTCCATGTTTCAAACTTTGAACTCTCTGAAAAATTACAACAACTAGACAATAAATGTGAGTGATGACCACTTGCTTGCTTGTCTCCTCCAACTTTGTCCTTTCTTGATATGTCTCCACCATAAAACTCCATGAATGAGCCTCCATCTCCATCTTGCCACAAGATATCATAAACACTTGATGACTTGTCCATGAATGAGTGACATAATGAATCTCCAATAGCTTTATTTCCATCAGCAAAACCAGCCAAGAATGCTAGTACAACTCCAACAATAAGATATTGCAAGACAATGTTGCTAGTTTGTCCGTATCTTGACAATTTGCACACATCCACATGAAATAGCTCAAACATGAGATAGAACAAGTAAAGTAAACTTGAACAACACTTCCTTGCTGCTCCTTTGACCTTACTTGAGTTTTCAAACACCTGCAAAAATAAATCCATAACATCTTTGCCAAATAACTTTCCTTTGATGCTCTTGACTAGCTCCAAATTGCCACCTTTCCTTTTGTGTTGTTGAAGCCCTTTGAGACCAACCTCTTGATCTTCCTCTTGACCATCAAAGTCATTGAACAAAATTTGTTTTTAAGATACATTTCTTGATTTTTCCAGCATGAAAACCATAAGAACCAATATTTACTTGCATGAGATCCATGCCTTGGATCTTCCGAAGAACCAATCTTCCATTGCTCTTTCGTTCATAAGACTCCCTCGACTAGCCAAGTTAGCACAAAAATGAACATCTCCAAGAAGCATATTAGATCTTGACCTAGATCTAGCATAAGGAAGCTTGTTAGACTTTGCATAAGATCCACCAATCTTATTGATGCTAAAAGGTAACTTTGGAAAGTTGAGACCAATCTCCTTTTCCATTCCATCCTTTTTGCTAGCCATAACAAAAGCATCAAGCTTGAAAAGTCTACCTTGTTTATTGCCCCTAGCAACCAAGATTTCCTCCTTCGTAATGAAACAAGCATCACCACCAAACTTTACCATGTATCCTTTCTCTATCATTTGACCAACACTTAACAAATTCTTTGAAAGTGAAGGAATGTAAAGAACACCATCAAGTCTTGCTTTCCTATTAGTAGAGAGACAAATAGGAATTGAACCCATACCTTCAATCACACACTCACCACCATTGTCCATGTGAATTGCTTTCTTGGCTCCATCATAAGTGACCAAAGAAGTAAAGAACTCTTTGTGACTAGTCATGTGTGAACTAGCTCCACTATCAATCCACCATGAATCTTTGTCACCTTCACTTGATATTGGACTTGAAGAACACATCAAAAGAGAATCACCACCACCTAGACCCTCATCATTAGTAGTAAAGTTGATTTGCTTGCTACCTTCATCTCTTTGCTTCTTCAAACATTCATTTGCAAAATGCCCTTTGATTCCACAATAAAAGCATTTCAACTTAGACTTATCTTTCTTTTTGCCAAAAGAGGAAGTCTCACCTTGATCTTGACCTTTTGACCACCAAAATTTACCATGTATCCTTTCTCTATCATTTGACCAACACTTAACAAACTCTTTGAAAGTGAAAGAATGTAAAGAACGCCATCAAGTCTTGCTTTCCTATTAGTAGAGAGACAAATAGGAATTGAACCAATGACTTCGATCACACACTCACCACCATTGGCCATGTGAATTTCTTTCTTGGCTCCATCATAAGTGACCAAAGAAGTAAAGAACTCCTTGTGACTAGTCATGTATAAACTAGCTCCACTATCAATCCACCATGAATCTTTCTCACATTCACTTGATATTGGACTTGAAGAACACATCAAAAGAGAATCACAACCACCTAGATCCTGATCATTAGTGGTAAATTTGATTTGCTTGCTACCTTCATCTCTTTGCTTCTTCAAACATTCATTAGCAAAATGCCCTTTGATTCCACAATAAAAGCATTTCAACTTAGACTTATCTTTCTTTTTGCCAAAAGAGGAAGTCTCACCTTGATCTTGACCTTTTGACCACTTGCCTTTGCCTTTGATGATCATAGCCTCCTCTTCATAATGAGATGTTGATGTAGATCCACCTCCTCTTGATTGAAGCCTATACTCCTCATTCACCAAGATCTCTTGCAAATCCACAATACTTGAAAAAGTATTTTGAATAGCAAAACTTTGAACAAGATTAGCATGATCATCCAACAAGCCATTAAGTATAACTTGAACAAGTTCGACCTCATTAATGCTTTCATCAATACATGCTAACTCATCATTCATGCTTTAACCCTCAAAACAAAAGCATGAGTACTCTCTTCCTTCTTTTGCATATTTTGAAACTTTTTGCCTCCTAAGATTAATAAGCACTTTTGATGTAGACTTGGATTCATAAAGCTTCTTCAAAGCTTCCCAAGCCTCCAAAGATGATGTGCACTTACCAATCTCCTTGAGAAGTTCATTGGTAACATTCATCTTAATCATGTGTAGAGCCCTTTTGGCCCTCCTATCATACCTCATTTGATCTTGTTGAGTTGATGGTCTCTCCTCCAAACCTACAACAATATCCAAAACATCATTCATCTCAAGAAGTGATTCCATCCTCAATTTCCACAATGAATAGCTACTTGAGGTAAGCCTATCATTGCCTTCCGACATGAATCCACCACGTGTAGCCATGTTGCAATGACCTGATCTTCTTCTTTCAACCTGTTCCAATGCACAAAGCAGTCTCTTGAATGTCAACAAATGAACTCAAGAAAAACTCACAAAGATATGAAACTTCTAAAATCTCTTCTAGCTAACTAGAAAATCAACACATAGAATAGTGAAATCTTGATCAACCTATGATCTATTTCAATCTAATGATTATTGCCACTTTCTAAGATTGAAAAACACTCAAATGAATTTCAGTAACCTCACAAACTAGAGATCCAATCAAAATTAGAATTTTGACAAAATCACAAAAAATTGAATATCTCAAATTAATTCTACACATAATCTCTAAAAACTTGATATATCTTCTTGTAGCCTTCAATGAGACCTTCCTAATGCACCAAAAGTCTAATTCCAATAAACCAAGTGTGAAATGGAATTGATCAAGTATATAAACCTAGATTGAGTTTTGACCTACAAAAGATCAATTACACACATGCAAAAATGCTGATTTTTTTAGTAGAAATCAATCTAGCATGCTCTAGCATTGGTAACTCCTCCAAATCTTTGATAAAGATGGCTGATCCTTTCATAACCTGAAACACAAGAGCTCTAATACCATGTGAAGGATTTCAGATAATTCAAGATCCAATCCATGTCCCTGATCTTTGGTTACAATAAGGAGCAAACCAACAATCCTGCCAATGTAGAAAAATCAGCATCTACATACAAAATGAGATGCAAACTCTAAGAGATACTGATAAAAAATGAACCAAACCATATAATATAGTTTTTTTCCATACAATTATAGTACCCTACAGTATTTCACACGTGTGCAATTGAAAATAGCAATAAATGATCATTCTACACATAGAATTGCAAGATATCATCAAGAGAGTGCGCCAATGAGTAGTAGAACCCAAAGAGGACCATGTATAATGATGAAATGAGAGAGAGAAGAGAGAATATGTGTCTCTCCACGAGTTTCCTCCTTTTATAACAGGTCCAAACCCTATTTGGTCACTTGGCTTTCCCTCCAAAATGTAAACCCTACTATTTTTGGGTCTAGATTCAAAGTACCCAACATTCAAATTTGAATCTCTCTCAAGCTCGACTACCAACTTTCCCACACTTTCAAAAAGTGTTTATTGAATGTATTTTAAACTAATATAACTTCAAAAAGTTTATCTCTAAGTCTAAAACTAGTTTTGGCCTCAATTGACAATTTACCAAAATATGACTAAACTAGTTGAAATCTCTCACACAAACCATCATTATTGAACTTACGAGTTTTTGGATGTATCGCTTATGCACAAATACCGCATGATCTCATGAAGAAGCTCGACTTCTAGAGTATCAAGTCTATTTTCATCATCTACACTACTTCAGATAAAGCTTATAAGTTATATGATCCTATCGAGTCGAAGATATTCACTAGCCAGGATGTCGTCTTCATCGAAGATTAGTCTATCGACTTCAAAGGTAAGGGCAAAGCTCATATAGTCAAACTATCAGACTCTCCCAAATTATCGAACTTTCTAGTTCCTAAGTCGACTATTCCTATTGAAGGTCCTAGCTCGTCTACTCCTGACGAACAACTTATCAGTAGTGAATCCGAAGAAGATGATGTTGCAGTTCAGCGACTATAGCATGATAAAAATTATCAACTTCACTCAATTTCCAGATGATCAACAAGATTCAACAGGCCACCTATCAGATATATCAACAAGAGTCAACAGGTCACCTATCATGTATATTGACTAGTCTACAACTTACCTTGTTCAAGAGCCAACTACTGTCGAAGAGTCACTTAGTTAGCCTGATTCCGATCTTTGGAAAGAAGCTATGGATCAAGAGTATTCATCTCTTATTAAGAACCAGACATGAACTATTGTCGAACTACCTGTCAGCATAAATGTAGCTGATTGCAAATGGTTATTCAAATCAAGTACAAGGCAGATGGAAGTATCGATCGAAGAAAGGCTCGACTTGTCACCAGAGGATTTTCTCAGGTACACAATGTTGACTACACTAAGACTTTCAGTCCAGTAACTAAACATTCTTCTATTAGACTTCTATTGTCATTTGTTGTTGCTGTAGATTTGGAAATACATCAAATGGATGTACAGACAACATATCTTAATGGAGTAATTGAAGAGGACATTTACATGGTGCAACCCGAAGGTTACAATATTGAAAGTAAACACAATCATGTGTGTAAACTCCATGAAGCACTTTATGGCTTGAAGCAATCTACTCGAGCATGGTTTCAAAGGATCAATACTTTCCTTATTGATCACGGCTATAAACCAAGCACTTTAGATTCTAACGTCTACTTCAAGTCAATGCAACATTCTTTTAGTATTATCACTTTGTATGTGGACGACGCATCACTTTTCAACAATAGTATCGATCTAATAAAGAAAGCTAAGACAATGCTATCTTCTGAATTCAACATGACCGATCTTGGCGAAGCTCATTACTGTCTAGGTATTCAAATACAAAAAGACAAAAAATAGAAGTTGATTTGTATTACTCAACAATGATACATTCACAATGTCTTAATCAGATATAATATGATGAATCGCAAATTAGCTCTCTCACCAATGGAACCATGACTCAAGATGTCGAAGGACCAATGTCCTCGAACAATCGAAGAGAAGGAAAAGATGCGTGAGTATCCTTATCATTTGATAATAGGATCTCTTATGTATGCGATGATCTGTACCAGACCATACATAGCCTTTGTAGTCAGTTCCTTAAGTCAATTCATGGCCAATCCTTGTATAATGCATTTGAAGGCTTTTATCAAAGTTTTGAGATATCTTCAAGCTACTATGGACTTTTGCATTTGTTATGGAGCAGTCGACAATGACAAACTCAATTTTCTCAGAGGTTATTCAGATGCAAGTTAGGCAGGAGATGTAGACTCTTGTAAATCCACTTCTGGATTTACATTCTTCCTCAACGATGGTCCTATTTCATGGAATAGTCGCAAGCAAATTTTGATAGCTTTATCTTCCACTAAATCAAAGTATATCACATTTCTCTCAAGCTACAGAGGAAACAATATGGTTGAGAAACTTCGACAATTCTTTTTTGTGATATTCAAAGTGTTATTGCTTTATCAGCCAACCCTAGATTTCATTTTAGGAGTAAGCATATTGAAATTAAGTATCACTATGTCAGAAGCAAAGTTCTTGACAAAGAAGTTGACTTGTAGTACTGTCGAACACAAGATATGACAGTGGATATTTTTACTAAAGCATTAGGCTTGGATTCACATAGAAAATGGATACCAAGGCATTATGGCCAACTGGCTATTGCGATCTGCGACCTCATTAGCTGTCCTACTAGACATGCGTTAATTGCTTAGTATAAATAGTTGATCATCTGTAGCTCTTCTAACTATTGCTCAACTTTCTAGCTTAGCTTTTCTTTTAGAGTTCAATTAGAGTATTGCTAATTGCGCTTACTGCTTATCAGCAAAAGTGCATCAGACAGAGTTTTTAGTTACTCAGAGATAGCTTAGAGTACGTGATTTCTATCCGCAATTATCTTGTGCTCATCATCATCTGATTTGTACATGCTACTTACTTAATCAAACTACCCTTTTTGTTGCATTTACTATCATGTCTTAATGTATGCATCTCTGTGATTGTTTTGTAACTCGTAAATCTCTTATCGTTTTGTCTGATAATTCAATACTTCATTGTTTGGCTATGAAATCACTTAAGTGCTGACGATTTCAAAGTTAGTTGCTAAAAGATTGAACATGACTTCTGTCATTATATTTTGTTCAATATTGATAGACATAGTCATGCATTATGAAAGGAGGAGAATTTTGTTGCGCATAGGGGAAGGTCAAGCGACGGAAACGAAAATGTTTGAGACATCCGAAGGTCGAATACTTTCGACACCTCATGTTCAAAAGGACCAAGAAGATCAAAGAAGTACGATAAAGTACAAATCCCTGATATGATATGATGACGTTCAATAGAAGAGCATTAGGACATGCCTAATCCGCCACTCTTGTAATCTATGATTAGTCTTAGATTGTTTAATCTATCTAATCAAGATATTACTCTTAATATATGCACTTGCTAGATGCACCAAATATACATATACATAGACAGAAAATACAAAATAGAGAAGTCCACCAGTGAGCAAGATAATTGTAAGCAGGATCCACAGAGATCCAAGTAGTCCGCTAGTAAGCGAGACATTTGTAGGGTCAATGTTCTCACATAGTAGTAGCCCTCCCGCCTGTCAACAAGGGTTAGAACACTAGATAGGTACCTAACTATGTAAAGATGCTACTTTTATATAGTTCTCTACTTCTTACAGTAACACTATCACCTTTAACACTACCCCCACTAACTCTACTCCACTAAACTAGCATTCAACATGATTTGTAGTGAAAGAGAGGGAGGGAGGGAGAGAGTTAGAAGGATAGAAGGAGCATAGAAGGTAGAGAAATAGAGAGAGAGTGTGTGTGAGGAGGGAGGTTAGCTCACTTGCTCATTGTACTTGCTAAGGGAGAAACATAAACTAATGAAACCAACAAAGCATGAACTTGAAAGCAAATGAAAAACAACAAGAGCAATAGCAAGCATTGAATACCAAATGAGAATGCTTCTCTTCCAAAAATGGTAGAGTTGCCTCCTTCTCATTAAGCATGCAAATAGAGTACAAATGGTGCCTTTTTTAAATGGGGAAGGCCCCTTGCCCCAAAATCCTAATATTCACAATGATCCTATCCATTCATCTTGGACCCAACTTGATCCAAGGGTCCATAAAAAGTACATTAGAATTCACAAGATTCATGTGAGTCCAGAAGTGGACCCAACTCCAAAAAGTAAACTCTAAGTTTTAAAATGACTTTGGGCCTCAAGTTTTATTTTAATTATAAAGGGCCCAAGTCTATTATTTCTATTTACAATTAGCTCGTGTGCTCATTGGGCCATGGACTTATACGCGCAGGAAGCCATGCCCTCGCAACACATTTATTATTAAATTTATCACTTTGCTCACGTTGTGTTGGGAATACCCCCAACAGAACCCACGGCCTGAAGTAGTGCCGGTCCCTCGGCACTTTGTCGGTTCAGTAAAGAGAGCGTTTGGCTCACCGCTGGTTGATCAGATACGTCATTACATCTTTCATAAAGGTGATTCTGCCAATATTTTTCAAGTCTTTATTTGTGTGCAGGGACTTGTGGATGTCGGTGATCCATCATTCATCGATCCAAGCTTGAAAACGGCTCATCCAGAGATGGCCCAAAAGGTCGGCTCGATAATACACATGAGCGATTGGCAGCTGATCTTCCACACAATCTGAGGCCAATCCCTTATTAGGATCAAAACAGATAAGCGGGAGGAAATTATCCCACTTGGTCTCTATACCCATCAGCTATTCCAAGTCTCGGGCATAAGTTGCTATCGCGCGGACTGTGGAAGAAGTCTGAATTGGGCCACAAATGTCACTATGTACAAGATCTAGCAAAGCTCTAGAAGTATGAACAGTATCGGAAATAAATGGACTTCTAGCATGCTTGCTGATAATACAGCTTTTGCAAGGAGTATCAGATTTGCTAATGGGAGGAAGATCTTGAACTAGATTCTGATTTGACATTGGCTGAATACTATTGAAGTTGAAATGGCCTAATCTGAAATGCCACAACATATTAGATGAATCAGAAGTAGATATGTGAAGGGCTTGACTATTTGTTGAATAACCGTGACTAAGCTTATAAAACTACCCACAACGTCTACCGAAAGCTAAAACTTCTCTAGACTTGTCAAGAATGGTGCAGCCCTCAATATCGAATTTGACCCACTTGAATCAGTAATTCTGCTTATAGAAAGCATATTTTTGGTAAGATTCAAAACATGTAGAACATTGGACAACAACTTAATATCACCTCTCTAAAATTTGACTCTGGCTGCTCCTTCACCTTCTGTGGAATGGGATGAGTTGTCTCGAAGTTGCACAACTCTAGAATGGGTGAAAGGCTTGTAGCTATGGAACCAGTCTCGATGGTGAGTCATGTGTTGAGTTGCTTCGGAGTCCAAGTACCAGGAATCAATATCCTACAGATTTCCGACCTTGGTCATGAAGGTAGCTTCATCTTCCTCTTGATGCTGGATAGAGTGACTAGTTGAGACAACATTCGCTTGTTGTTGGAACTGCTTCTTCATTTCATTGTTGTACTTGAGTGTTATATCGTCCTTGATGAGTTGGCCAGTCCTCTTATAGTATTTGTAGAATAGTTTTTGCATAAGCTGGAGTGATGAACCATTCGACCCTGGACTAAAATTTAACCTAGAGCCAAAATTCGAGCGAGGCTGCATGTTGCTCTTCTTGTCAGAGTAATATGATTTTGTGGATTTCTTTGATTTGAACCTTTGATTTTTCTTGGTATATAGAGCTTGAGGATCCGATCCCGAGCCTGAGGAGGATGCATTTCTTATGATCTCCTCTTGTAATAGCATCGAAATGACTCTTGATAGAGTGAGATGCTGCTGGGTTGAAATGGCCATGATCCAGGTTTCATAGGCATCAAACAGAATCGAAAAAAAAGTCATCACTACATCGGAATCTTGCATGACTGAGCCGTTTGCAGTCATTTGCTCTCTCAGAAGGAGTTTGGATGTGACATCTCTGATGTCATAGAGAGTTCCTAGGATGTCCCAAGCATCCTTAGTAGTATGAGCAGATCGAATGTGACTGATCTGGGAGTCTCTAATGTTCAATGTGATTAAGGCAAATGCCTTGCCATCTCGTTGTCTCCATTTGGTGATGCTGGCTGCATCAACTAAGATCAAGCTCACAATGAGAAGGGAGGAGATCAACAAGAGACAGAGCAGCTCATGATCGCTACCAGTAAACTATGCCCTCATGAGTGACATTTTGAAGTGTTGAGAGCCATCAACCTTTGAAGAACCAAAGGATCTTGAGGAGGAAATGGATTCAATCCAAAGACATGGTATGTGGAACTTTGTTGATCTTCCACTTGGTAAAAAACTCATTAACAATATAAGTTTCATGCAGAATTGTAAGACCTCAGAGAAGTCTGCAAGAATTCAGAAGGTGATTTGACTGCCCTACGAAGGTTCTGCAAGGGTTTAGACAGTCTGCGAGGGTTCAATCCTCACAGGAAGTGAATGCTCGCACAACTTGCTCCAGTGGTTGTATTTTCAAGATCAAACCATGTAGACAGGCTAATTTTACTGTTCTGATTCCATTTATGCCCCTTACAAAGGTTGGTTTGATGATCTTGAAGCTCTGCGAGGGTTCTGAAAATTCTGCTCCTTGGAATTCTCGCAAACACTAAAAAATGATGTTTTTTCCATCATCAGTAACTCTCGTAGAGATTTTCATAGATACATCTGAGTCAGATCTAGTGACTGTCCAAGAAGTGCTCTTTTTGAGTGTTTTTTGACGAGATCTTGAGATTATCTGATCCATAACCCCTGCAAACTGGTAATCTCTTTCATCCATGTTAGATCTGACTGTAGGTAATTCTCTAGAAGTTCTGATAGATACTTGGTAATAGATCCATCAGTTTTGATAAATTTTGACTTTATTTTGCCACTATTCTTGAGATTGAGATCTCTGATCTGCAAATTGGGGGGCTTATTGGTGTAATCTGATGATCTGCTTTCCTCTTGGTCCTATCTGGACCTAGATCTCTCTTTGATCTTGTTGGATCTTCTCTGATCTTGCTAGATCTGGCTGAATCTTGGTGGATCTAGCTTGATCTGGCTTCACCTTCCCAGATCTAGTTGTGATGGCCTTGCAGATGAACTTTTCGTACCCTACCACCACCAACCTAGATCTGTCTCACTAAGGTGGCCAGTACTTGTGCAACCGGCTATCATTGATGGGTGTGTCGAAAGGTGTCCCATATAGCTTCTCCAAATTCACGGCTCCATGATTAAGAATCTCTTTGATCCGATAAAAACCTTCGCTTGTGAATTTTAATTTCCCCTTGATCGCCTTGGTTTTATACATCAGAACTAGATCTCTGGATCAAAGATCTTTCTTTTGTAAACTGCGATCATGCCATGCTTTGCATTGTTTCTTTTCAGCTACCAGTGCATGTACAATGAGTAAGCATGTTTCGCATAGCTTATGTAGAGCTTCGTGGTGTGATTGTAGAGATCTGGACTCATCAAGATGTTGCATTGTGGCAATCCTTAACGAGGGTACCAAAAACTTCACTGACATTACAGCATCCTGATCATAAACCAATTGGAATGGCGTTTGATCGGTGCTTCCCTTATATGTTGTCCTGACTGCCCACAGAACAACATGCAACTTGTGTTCCCAATCCGATTTACTAGCTTCAACTATTTTTGTGAGTATGCTACACAGGATCTTATTGGATGACTCTGCTTGCCTATTACCACGAGGACAATAGGGCGTACTAGTTCTATGAATCACGAAAAATTCCTCTTGATGGTCTCATTGACGAAATTTCACGATCACTGACTATCTCCACCGGGCATCCAAAGAGCACAATAAAATCTTCATAAGAAATCTATGTCTTCTATGGTTAAGAAGGTGAAGGCTATTGGTCTTCCAAAATGTCTTTCAAAAGATTTCAAGCCTTGTGAGGCTTGTGCCATTGCAAAGCCACACAGAATGCCATATCAGAATCTTTTATAAAGACTACTCATCCTTTGGAGCTTATACACTCAGATGTACATTTTTTCTCTTCTAAAAGTATTGGTGGTGCAACATGTTTTGTCACCTTTATTGATGACTTTACTAGATAAACTTGGTTGTATCTACTTTCTTCAAAGGCTATGGTTTAGTTAGAAATAGTAAGCTCAACTGTGATTGTAGTTTACAGTTATGTACTGTTTCAGTTTAGTAGGCGTTAGTTAAGAAGCCAGCCCGGGGGCTTGTCCCGGGCCAATAACAGGAGTTTACCTGTATATAGGCTAAAATGCCATGAGAGGCCAATAGTGAATTTCATGCATTTATTAGGTCTATGCCACATGGCGTCCCCATGAAAAGGGGGCCTTTACTTGTATATGTATCAGTCTCTTTGTAATAAAGATGCTTTTGCTTTGTGAGCTCTTTTGCTTTATGTGAGCTCCTCCATCACTTTGTTACTTGTGGATGTTGTTCATGGTTTCGATGGTTGGCAATTAGTCAGTGATTGCATCTCTAATCTGCACTCTCCACTAGATCAGAATTTTCACATAGAATGTTAACTTGGTATCAGAGCCGATAGGTTGTGGAGGAATGTGCACGATCGAAGCTCTTGGAAGAGTGATTCCATCGATGGTAGCATCCGAACTGGGCAACGGTAAGGATGTCGTACGGGGTACAGGATGGTCTGGGGTGATCGGTGATGCAAAGCCCTTTGATTCAGTGTGTACGAAGCCAATTCGTAGAATCAAAGTTAAGAAAATTCCATAGCAGGCAGGCTATGAGGTAGCCCACAAGAAATACTGATAACGGGAACAATTCTCAATGAATTGACAAATGGTTTGGTGTCGGGAAGAGCTGACAAAGGTCGTGGGACAGCTGAGGCACCTACAACAATTTGGTTTTCAATATTTGGATCAGAAACAGCTCCAAAAGCATGCAAGGATTGGTTGAAAACTGTCAACCAGGGTTCCGATAGAGAAATGACGGATCTTGCATTGTAAGAGGAGGTTTTTGGATCTATAAGAAGCTACAGTAGGGCGCTGGAGCATCTAGGTGATGACTGTAAGAAGCCGTACTCAGACATGGAAGGATGGAGAAGCAATTGGCAATTCTCTGATGTAGCAAAACCATAGCTAGGGTTTTCAAGCGAAGAAGGCATGATCTTTCTCTATAGAAGATGGTTCTCTAGGCTGTAAAATTGTACAAGAGGGCGCCCTAGGGGGGGGAAGGTGCCTGTAAACAACCGCGGCCAGCCGCAGTACCTAGAAGCTAGAGTGGTGAATGTGGCAACCATAGGTGAAAAACCAAGCTTGTAAAGGAGAATGAAAGGAGGAAGAAGGAGCTCGTGGAGTGGCCGCGGGCCTCGCGCGCACCCAAGGGGAAAGGAATGTGTGTGTTTCAAAGACTATAGCGGCCAGAGGGCATGAGCTCAGTGTGCCAATCGACTAAAAACCATCGGATAGAACTCCATATGGATCGATGGTGAAGACCCACGAGGAATGGGCCATTGGATCTACTTCAACGGTAGAGATCATTGTGAAAGGCCCTGAAGAAATGAAGGGAGGAAAAGCCTCATTCTTCAATAAAAAAATTTATTTTGAAAGTTGTTGAAGGGTCCCGATTGGTGAAAGTCGTATTGAAGGCTACAGTTTCTTTAGGATGAAGAACTAGTTCATTTTAAGAGTCATTTTCTTAAGGCCACTTTGGAAGTGGATAACTTTGGCTAGAGGAGGGCTTTTGGGGTCAAATAAGGGCAATTTTGGAGCCTGTAAAAGCCTGTATAGAGCTAACAGACTGACTGACGACATCGTCAAGGGAGAAATCATTTTGATGCATTCTTGGAACCATTATATGGAGTGGGAGACGAGTGACCCAATGAGGTACGATTTTTGCTATTTAGTGACTTATGTGCCAAATTAAGCCCAATTTTTGGCTGAAAGTCTGCGGGGCAGGCTAGGAAAAAAAGGCGTGTGCCCATAGCCAAGAAGCTCTAAAGTTGTTCGCAAATGGTCTTGATGAGCTTAATCACAGTGCATTGTGAGTTAGAGCAGTGAAGGGCAGAATTGCATTGGAGAAACCTAGGAGATGCAGAAAACTTGCAATGAGGCGTTGTGAAACTCTTAATTGGCAGAAATTGAGAGAGGGAAACCAACCACAGGAGAGAGCCAGGCATGGTGCCGCATTATGCCGATGGACATGGTGAAATAGTTCATGTCTACTGATTCAACTTTTTGGAAGTTCTCTGAGGGATGCTTGGAGGGGGCCTCTCAAGGTGAAAATTGACAAGGGCATTGTCAGATTCGATGGTTGTGGTTGCTTCAAATAGTTTGCAAGGGAGAAATGTCTCGGTTGAGGAGACGTTTACACTAGCTTAATGGTGGCAATGCAATGGTGGCAGTCATAAGGTGAAGGATGTCAATTGAAAGGTCAACTGGATGAGCCAAAGTGGAAATTTGGAAAGCGATCTAGTAACTTGACTACATTTCATGAAGTGGTGATGTGAAGAGGACATCTAACCAAGTACTCATGAAAGTAAGCTAGCAAGTGGATTACTAGAGTTTGCAGAGTTAAGCTTGCACGGTGGTGGAACTTTTTGACAAGTTTGTGTTAACACTTCACGACGGAAGTGTGGTGGAGCTCATGCTTGGGATACTTTTGGGAAAATAAAAAGCATGAATGAGTAGTCCAAGTTGATATGTGATCCATATTTTTTGTGGATGCCTGTCAGAGCGTGTAACCTACAGGAGAAAGCTCATGAGATGTAGGGGATTCATCAGAGTCCTTGGTAGACTTGAATGCTTGTGCATGAAGGATGAATGATAGCTTGGCAATGCAACTTGGCAAAGTGGAATGGATGGTTGGATAGGACACTTGGACAATGATGTATCTCTGGGAGGTACATGGTGCATTCGAGGACATCTCAGGGCAGATGCGTGGAGCTTTGGATGCATGGATGTTGTAGCAGTGGATCTACCTATGACAAAGGTCTATAGTACAGGAGGATATCTTCCTCAACAGGCAGTGATAATTAGTTGATATGTTTGTCATTCGTGTTGGTTGCAGGAATGTGTTTGCTTGCATGTGACTTTGCCATGAGAGTATTTGTTACTAGACGTAGATCAAAGTTGGAGTTTGATTGGATATGCATTTGCTACTGAAAGAAAAACAAGGTACTCATTTGATGCTCAGTGACTTGTTGACATGTCTACTAGTTGATCTTCTGGTGAGGGTATAACTTAGTGGCAGTAAGATTTCCTCAGGTTGAGCCATAGTCGCTCATTGTTATCAACCTTATGAGTTTGCCTTGTAAGCGTCTGATAGGATGTCAGCCTAGTAAGATGGAGGATGATAATCTCATGGTGGCAGTGAGGTTTCCTCGGTGTGAGTCTTGTGTCTCATGTGGTCCGCTTGTGTTTCAAGTTGGATGGTGAACAAGTCAAGTTCAGAGTGTGGTAGACTCTTGTTGAGAGCATGGTGTTTGGTTGATACTTTGTGAGTCAAGTGCTTTGACTATGTACTTGAGTGTGAGTCGAGTACAGGTAGCAGAAAAATTGCATATGATCTATATGGACACTTTAGGACATGGCTACACATTTTTATTCTGATACTCTTATCACATTTGAGCTTAAATTTGATTTGCTTTATTTATAAAAGCTTCAAATGTGATACTATAATAAGTGTAAATAGTAAGCTCAACTGTGATTGTAGTTTACAGTTATGTACTGTTTCAGTTTAGTAGGCTATAGTTAAGAAGCCAGCCCGGGGGCTTGTCCCGGGCCAATAACAAGAGTTTATCTATATATAGGCTAAAATGCCACGTAGAGGCCAATAGTGAATTTCATGCATTTATTAGGTCTATGCCACGTGGCGTCCCCATGCAAAGAGGACCTTTACTTGTATATGTATCAGTCTCTTTGTAATAAAGATGCTTTTGCTTTGTGAGCTCTTTTGCTTTATGTGAGCTCCTCCATCACTTTGTTACTTGTGGATGTTGTTCATGGTTTCGATGGTTGGCAATCAGTCAGTGATTGCATCTCTAATCTGCACTCTCCACTAGATCAGAATTTTCGCATAGAATGTTAACTGGTTTTTTATCACTTCATAATCTTCAAAGCTTATGTTGAGAAACAATTTTCTTTCAAAGTTAAAGCTTTAAGATGTGATGGAGGAGGTGAATACATCTCCAACAAGTTTCATGATTATTGTGAAGGTGAAGGAATAAAGAGAGAGTTTTCTTGTGCTTATTCTCCATCTCAAAATGGAGTAGCTGAGAGGAAAAACAGATCCTTATGCGAATGTGCTAAAGCAATTTGAGTAGCAACTTCTTTGCCTATTGAATATTGGGGTGAAGCTATAAATTGTGCAAACTATTTGTGCAATAGATTACCTCACAATGCACTTGCTGGAAAATCACCTTGTGAAGTCTTGTTTAAGAAGAAACCTAAGGTAGATCACCTTAGAGTTTTTGGTTGTGCTTGCTTTGTTAATGTGCCCTTGGAAACAAGAAGAAGAGATGATCCTAATTCTATTAAAGGGATCATGGTTGGATATGCATCCAACAAGAAAGCTTACATAATCTATATTCCCTCTACCTCAACTATAATTGAGAGTAGAGATGTTATATTCCATGAAGATCAAAAATACATTCTTGAGGAGGCCGAGTTCAAAGATTCTCACAAAAATACTCCAATCATCACTCTTGAAGATTATCATGGAGAGATGGGGTCGAGAATTGAGGAGGAGTCACCTCGAATATTTTCACCAAGGAGATCTCAAAGAGAAAGATCCGAGCCTAGAAGGCTTACCTATGAAGATAGAGGCAAGCAAGTGGAAATCAACTCCACTAATTGTGCTTATTTTATTTCTCATGAGGAACCGAAGGATGTATATGATGCTCTCAACTCGAAGGAATGGTACCTTGCCATGAAGAGGAATATGATGCCTTGATGGCCAATAAGACATGAGAGCTTGTGGATCTTCCATCCAACAAGCACACCATTGGTTGCAAGTGGGTTTTTTGAATCAAGTATAATCAAGATGGCACAATCAACAAGTACAAGGCTAGGCTTTGTGCTAAAGGTTTTGCTCAAGTGTATGGACTTGATTATGAGGAGACCTTTGCTCCAGTTGCAAAGATGGTATCAATTAGAATCATAATTTCTCTTGCTTGTTTTTTCAATTGGCAAGTTCTTCAACTAGATGTCTCTAATGCATTTCTAAATGGGTATCTAGAAGAAGAGATTTATATGGATCAGCCTATTGGGTTCATCCATGACAAAGAAAAAGTTTGCTTGCTCTTTAAAAGTTTATATGGATTAAACCAAGCTACAAGGTCATGGTATTCTCGACTTAACACCTTTCTTGAGTCACTAGGATTTAAGCTTAGTAACTATGATCCTTCCTTATATGTCAAGTTTTTTGATAAAGATATTGTCATCCTTCTTATTTATGTTGATGATATCATTTTGACAGGAAGTTGTTTCAAGTTAGTTGAGGAAACCAAGATTGCACTTGGAAAAGTGTTCAAGATGCCAGATCTTGGAAAAATTCACTATATTCTAGGATCAGAGATTGACTTTCTTAAAGATAAAGCTTTTATATGTCAATCCAAGTACGCTCTTTTAATGTTAAAGAAGTTCAATATGTTGAAGTATAGAAACACCTATGGAGCAAAATGTAAAGGACTCTAACAAAGGTGATGAAAGATCCTTCGTGGACATCACACTTTTTAGAAGTCTTATAGGCTCCTTAATTTGGCTCACAATAACTACACATGACATAAGCTTTAGTGTTCATAAGTTGAGCCAGGCTATGCAAAATCCTTCTCTTTATCATTGGAAAATGGCCAAGAGAGTGCTTAGATATATATCTTCAACTTTTGATTTTGGTTTATTGTATAAAAGTGAAGATCTTTCTATTATTGGTTATTTTGACTCGGATTTTGCAAGTGATAGAGCAGATTGAAAATCTACAAGTGCTTATGTCATATATCTTGGAGGAAACTTGATATCTTGGCTTTCCAAAAAGCAAGATACTGTATCACTCTCATCATGTGAAGCTGAGTACAAGGCACTCACTACAACAACAAAGGAAGTGCTTTGGATCAAGAGGTTACTAGTGGAGCTAAAGATAATCATGGAAGAGGATCTACCTGTGATCATGTGTGACAACATTTCAGCCCAAGCCCTTGCCAACAACCCAATATTCCATGCAAGGAGCAAGCATATCGAAGTTGCACATCACTTCGTGAGCGAGAAGCTCATTGGAGGTGAAATCAAATTGGAGCACATCAACACATCATCTTGTATTGCTGATATGCTCACCAAACCTTTGAGCAAAAGTTCCTTCATCAAGCATAGAGCCAATCTTGGAGTTATACCAAGATCCATGTTGAAATCAATTTAGATTATTTTTAGGAGGAGTGTTAAAATTGAAAAACAATCCATATTGATTTCTTGGCTTGCTACAAATGTTGTACCATGCAAGTATGTAGCTCATAAATGCAAAATGCCAAGTTTGGCCTACATAGAATTTGAGCTACATGGTTATGTAATATCTAGATTGAAGAATACAACTTGCATATAGTTTGTAGACATAGAATTAGCAAAGTCATGCTTGTAGAAACTCGTGGCAATTCACATGCATTAATTGTAAGTGATCCATAGTGACATGCAAGGCATGCACAAAGTGTAATGGACACATGCATGATGATTTGTACTTTGTTAGTTAGAACTAGCACACTTGTAAAAAGTTGGTAATTTCATGCATGGCAAGTGACGTCACATAGACTCTAGATGTCATTTTGTAATGAATGGATGTGGTTCTACCTTGAGCTACCTCAAACTCCATAAATATGTGTAGCTCTCCTCACAATCAATGATGAAGAACCAAAGTTTTGTAGCTATCTAATGCCATTTTGGATCTAAACTATTTTGCTTGTTATCTCTCTACTTTTCTCTCTCTAACTCATGTTGAAGGCAATGCTTATACACTGATATCTTGTACTTTTGCTCATTATTGATTCATTGCTATCATATTCAGTTGCTTAGCATGCTAGATTTTGGTTAAGCCATTTCTTCTGAACTAGATCTTGCTAATCAATTTAGAATCAGGTTTATGTGCTAATCACAAAGCTTAATTAGATCCATCATACTTGTGGACATTCCCCACACATGTGAAATCTGGAAATTTTGTCATAGAGTCTCCTCCTCTCTATTAAGCATGTCAAATGAGGTACAAGAGGTGCCTTTTTATTCTTGGGGAGGCCCTTGACCTTTGTTTCTATTGGCTACTTCAAGGAAGGAAGGATTGAAATCCTAACCCTTCAAAAGAAACACATTTCAATCTAGGGTGCACAAAGAAGCACACCCCACCTACCACCATTTTGACTTTGACTAGTACTTAGGACTTAAACAAAACTTAATCAACTTAGACTTTGGGCATTTTACATTATTTTATTTTACAAGGCATACAGACACATCAAAGTATGCAGTGTGAAGACTAGTAAAATATTATCTTCCTATCTCAAGTTTTGGGGCCATGTCCATGATTATTTCCATTGCAATATATGTTGAACATAAAGGTATGTGAATTGAGCACATAACCTTCTAGAATAGGTCGAGTTTGAGTTAGGTAGATTCAAATTTGATGTTATGCAAAAGTTTAGATAGCATGCAATGTCTTTCTGTATGCATGCAAGCCACATGCAATCAGTGCATGCAACATGCAAAGTGGAATCTGTGATCTACACATGTCTAGGCAGTTTTATGAGTTGACATGCAGTACATGCAATATCCATGCATGCAGTTACACATGTGGATCCTTAATAGTTGAGTTAATTGAGTTAAGTGGACTTTCCATGCAACTCCACTGTAGGAATTCGAGTCTCTTTGATGTAGAAAAATCTTGGCATGTTTTGCCATATTGTGAATAATAAGATTTTGGTGTTTTGGACTCATTCTCTCTCTACCCAAGTGTTCTAGCATTGATTTTCTCTCTCTACCCGAGAGCAGCTTGTTTTTCCCATACTGAGCACTTAGAATTATTTCTGACATTCATTCCTCATAGTAAGAAGTTAGATTTTTCAGTCGGATGTATGCCATTGTGCTCTTGCCGTAGATTTTTCAAGTATTCTGTTCTCTGATCAATCTTGTGCAATCACAACACCTCAGTAATATCCTGTAAGGTGTGTGGTGAAGTTCACACGTGCTAAAAACTTCACATGCAGTGGGAGCAGTCTTAACCCAGCCATGAGAATGCAAAAAGAATTTTCCGATCTGATTTGCTAGCCAACAGCTCAGTGATTCAGAGATGAACTATTCGACCACAGAGCGAGAGGCATTGGCTATGATTTATGTGGTTAAGAAATTTTGACATTATTTGATGGCCACCCATTTTGCTTTTTATACGGACCATCAACCCTTGCTTTATCTTGTTAATAAATCTTGCAACACAAGGAGAATCACTCGTTGGTTACTTCTAGTGTTGGAATTTGATTTTCGGATCGTCATGCGCAAGGAAAAACAACATTATATGGTAGATCATGTGTCACGAATCAAGGGGAAGGAGACTGCAGCTCTATTGATAATGAGCTACCAGACGCTACCTTGTTTTACATTGACACTGTACCTGAATGGGCCACATACATAGTTGAATATTTAATGTGGGGCCAACCGGACAAATCCTTACCCAAGGCAGCACAACGGAAGTTAATTCTAAAAGCTAGACCCTTTAGGGCTGATGCCGGCCAATTATATCGAAGAGGATCAGATAGTATCATTCGAAGATGTATTCTTCCACACGAGGCCACCCATATTATTTCAATTTCACATGAAGACATGGGTGGTGGTCATTTTGCATCTGACATTACAGTTCGCAAGATCTTGCAATCTGGGTGCTGGTGGCCAACGATTCATAAAGATACAGATGAATACTTGAAGAAGTGCGATGTGTGCCACATATTTAACTCTTACTAGAGTTATCACTATGTTACTGCAAGAAGATAATCAAAGAAGTCAAGACACTCTGTCTACCTCTTCATCTCAGGCTCTATACATTAACAAATGCTCAAAACGACAGAAGCAGAAAAGCTCCAAGAAGGCTGCAAAGAATCATAAGCCGACTCAAAATCAAAAACAGTCATCGAATCCAAATTCGTTGAAGAAGAAGATGTTTTGTAGGTATTGCAAGCACAATAACCATGAGATCCAAGATTGCCAAATTCTCAAAGTGAAGAATGCAGCCAAGCAACCTGATCAACAAGCAAATACTATTACAGCATCTCCTGAAGTCGAAATGGATGAAGGCGCTTTTATGGTCAAAGACAAATATGTGAATTCGGATGATTCGTGGTTTCTGGATTCTAGAGCTACTCAACATATGACCAATCATCGTGAGATTTTTCATTCCTATACGCCTTACAACACAAAAAAATATGTTCATCTTGGTGACGGTAGCACTCACACTATCGAAGGTGAAGGTATTGTAAGATTGTGATTCCAGCACGATCAATTCAAACTACTGTCGAAAGTCTTGTACCAAAAACAACGACATTGAGCAACAATACATTACCTCATATTTGCCTCAGTCAAATGGTCTTGTTGAGAGAAAGAACAGAACCTTAGTCGAATTGGCAAAGTGCATGTTATCACATGCTTCACTTTCGAAGTCCTTCTGGGCTGAAGCTGTTTCAATAGCAACCTATATTAAGAATAGATGTCCTAGTAAAGGTCTCTCAGAATGGTTTGGACAGGTACCAAACCTTCTTTATCAAACTTATGAGTTTTTGGATGTACTGCTTTTGCATAGATACCTCGTAATCTCAGGAAGAAGCTTGACTTCTAGAGTATCAAATGTATTTTTATCAGCTACACTACTTCAGATCAAGCCTACAATTTGTTTGATTTCATCGAGTCGAAGATATTCACTAGTCGGGATGTCATCTTCATCGAAGATCAGTTTCAAGACCTCAAGGGAAAAGGCACAGCCCATCCAACCGACCTGTCAGATTCTCCTAACATATTGAACTTTCCAGTTCCTCAGTTGACTATTCCCCTTGAAGGACCAAGCTCATCTACTTTTGACGAACAACAAATCAACGTCAAATCATAAGATGATGATGTTGCAGTTGCAATATGATGGAAACGATCAAACTCTATTACCCAGAAGATCTTCGAGAACTAGCAGACTACCTCACATGTATATCGACGAGTCTGCAGCCTACTTTGTTTAGGAACCAACGTCTATCGAAGAGGCACACTCAGTCAGCCTAATTCAGATCTGTGGAAAGAAGCTGTGGATAAAGAGTATTCATCTATTATCAAGAACCAGACATGGACAATTGTCGACGAATTACCTACTAGCAGAAATGTAGTTGATTGCAAATGGATTTTCAAAGTCAAGTATAATGCAGATGGAAGCATCAACAGGAGAAAGGCACGACTTGTCACCATAGGTTATTCTCAGGTTCGCAATGTCAATTATACTGAGACTTTCAGTCCAGTAGTCAAGCATTCTTCTATTCAACTTCTGCTATCCTTTGCCGCTGCAGCAGATTTGGAAATACATCAGATGGATGCACATATAGCATATCTTAATGGAGTTATTGAAGAAGACATTTACATGGTGCAACCTGAAGGTTACGATATCGAATGTGTGTAAACTCCATAAAGCACTTCATGACTTAAAGCAATCTGCTCGAGCGTGGTTTCATAGGTTCAATACTTTCCTTATTGATCACGACTACATACCAAGCTCTTCAGATTCCAATGTTTACTTCAAAGCAGTGCCTCAGTCTTTTATCATTATCACTGTATACATGAATGATACATTGCTTTTCAGCAAAAGTATCGATCTGATAAAAGAGGCCAAGATAATGTTATCTTCTGAATTCGACATGACCGATCTGGGCAAAGCTCATTTATGCCTTGGTATTCAAATCCACAGAGATAGAAAACAGAAGTTGGTCTACATTACTCAACAAAGGTACATCTACAATATGTTAGTCAGATATAATCTGATTAATTGCAAGTTAGCTCTCTCACCAATGGAACCAGATCTCAAATTGTCAAAGGACCAATGTCCTCAAACAATTCAAGAGAAGCAGCAGATGCGTGAGTATCCATACCATTCTTTTATAGGATCTCTTATGTGTGCCATGATCTGTACTAGGCCAGACATAGCTTTTGTAGGCAGCTCTCTCAGTCAGCATACATTTCACAATAACAAAGGATCGTGGAGGAGTGGAGTGTTCTTACACAATGCTTCCTGTGCTGTCATCAAGCAGATCGTTCACGATCAGAAGTATTGTAGTTAGCTCTCTATCAAGCTTTCAAGCTTGAACTCTCTTGAGCATTCTAGCTCAGTCTTTTAGAGATTATTTTAGAGTTGTTATTGTGCTATTGCTTATCAGCAGAGTTGCTTATTATCGGACGTATTCTCAGTTACTCAGAGATAGCTTAGAGTGCACGGTTTCTATCCGCTATTGTTTTGTGCTCATAAGTGTGAAAGATTTCAGATCCTTAAGATCCAATCTACTTGAATGATCTTTGGTTAGAAAGAGAAATACACTACCAATTTCACCAATGTAGAAAAATCAGCATCTACACACAATTTGAGATGCAAACACTAATAGAACTTGATCAAACTTGAATGAAATGATTATGTACTATTGTTGTCCGTACAAAACCAGCAAGCTACTGTATTTCACACGTGTGGATCCAAAAATAGCAAATATAGATCATTCTACACATAGAATTGCAAGCAATCACCAAGATAGTGCACCCATGGATAGTAGAACCCAAGAGAACCATGTATAAGCATGAAATGAGATAGAGAAGAGAGAAGATGACTCTCTCCACGAGTTACATCCTTTTATAACAGGTCCAAACCCTATTTGGCCACTTGGCTTTCCCACCAAAATGCTAACCCTACCAATTTTGGGTCTAGATTCAATGTACCCAACTTATTCAAATTGAATCTACTCAAACTCGCATTCTATCTTTCCCACACTTTCAAAAAGTGTTTATTCAAATGAAATTTAGACTAATGAACTTTGAAAAGTCAACCTCTAAGTCTAAAACAAGTTTTGGCCTCAATATGCCAAATATGGAAATATTGCAAAATGTGATGAAACTAGTTGAATCTTTCACACTCCCTCTTCAACTAGTTTTAGCACAGACTTTGATAATACTCCAAGTGAAGTCCTATGCTTCATGAACAAGTCTTTTCCCAATGCTTTGGTGAAGATATCAGCTACACATTCCCTTGAAGACACATGTTGAAGCTCCACCTCCTTTGCAATGACTCG
Organism: Diphasiastrum complanatum; assembly: GCA_029204225.1. Classification (NCBI taxonomy): domain Eukaryota; kingdom Viridiplantae; phylum Streptophyta; class Lycopodiopsida; order Lycopodiales; family Lycopodiaceae; genus Diphasiastrum; species Diphasiastrum complanatum. Next base: position 24,818,649 of record CM055108.1, read on the forward strand.
CTCCCCCACAAAATGATATTGTATCTCAATATGCTTACTCCTAGCATGAAAGATAGGATTGGATGCCATTCTTTGGGCTGATTGATTGTCACAAAAGATGATTGGGCTCTTTGAAAAATCCAGCAAGTGAAGATCCTTGATCATCCTCTTGATCCATACCATCTCCTTTGTGCAATGTGTAAGAGCTTTGTACTCGGCCTCACTAGATGACAATGAGATAGTGGCTTGTTTCTTTGACATCCATGATATAGCTCCATCACCTATGAAAATACAATAAGAACTAATGGATTTCCTATCCATTACATCTCCAGCATAGTCCGAATCTGAAAATCCAAAAAGATTAGGTGATGATCCCTCATACAATATGCCAAAATCTCGAGTTCCAATGATGTACCTCAAAACTCACTTTCCTAGCTTCCAATGCTCCTAGCATAGTTTTTGCCAATAGAACTTTGATCCATCATAAGAATGATCTTCTTCCTAAGAATAGATCTCCTTTCAATGATCATGTAATGCTCAAAATAGAAACAACCATAATTGATATAGAGAATAGTGTCCACTTGGGATGCTTCACTATTTCTTACATCAATTTTGCATGTAAAAATGTGACTAGAATATGAAGAATCAAATAGAATGTAAATGAAATGATTCCACCATGCTTCCAACTCTGAACTCTCTGGAAAAATACAGCAAACAAACAATAAATGTGAGTGATCAACTTTTGCTTGCATGTCCTCCTCCTTTGTCCTTTGTTGTCTTGTATCCACCATGATACTCCATGAATGAGCCTCCATCTTCATCTTGCCACCAGAAACCATCACTTGGAAATCCATGAGTAGGTGAGTACATTAATGATGCAAATCCAGCACCACATGACTCCATAAACCAAGTAGTTTGCACTAGTCCATCTTCAAGATCTAGTTGACACAAGAAAATGACCATGAATTCACCAAAAATTGACAATCTCCAAGTATTGGCACCAAGTAGCTCAACACTTGAGAACTTAGCCATGGATGAGTGACATAATGAACCTCCAATATCTTCATTTCCATCAGCAAAATCAGCCAAGAATGCTAGTACAAATCCAACATCAAAACAATGCTCACCAATGTAGCTAGTTTTACCATATCTTGACAATTTGCACACATCCACATGAAATTGCTCAAACATGAGATAGAACAAGTAAAGTAAACTTGAACAACACTTCCTTGCTGCTCCTTTGACCTTACTTGAGTCTTCAATATGCTGCAAAAACAGATCCATAACAACTTTGCCAATTACCTCTCCTTTGATGCTCTTGACTAGCTCCAAATTGCCAACTTCCCTTTTGACTAGTTGAAGCGCTTTGAGATCAACCTCTTGATCTTCAACTTGACCATCAAAGTAATTAACCAAACTTTGTTTTCCAAATCCAATACTTGATTTTACAACAAGATAACATCCATCCACTTGCATAGCTCCATGTACACAAGAAGATCCTCCAAAAGATGTTTCACTCTTCATAAGAGTTTGATACTCGAGATCCATTGTTTGGATCCACTCCTCTTCTTTCCTTTCTTGATCTACACTTGTAGGCTCATCCAAAGAGGTTAGGAAAGCAACATAATTTTCAGAAACTACTTGCTTACCCTTTTGATCATATGTGAGCCTTGAAGGTACTTGTCTTTCTCTTGATGTTCTCCTTGGCGATGAAGGTCCATCATCACCACCATCCAAAGTAGGATCCTTCTCATCAACATCAAGAATGTTAAATCCATCCACTCTACCATCAATCATGCTTGAAGACACCTTTGGAATGTTTCCCTCATAAAAAATGACATCTCTACCAACAATCACTTTGTTAGTAGAAGGAATGTAAACCTTGTAGGCTTTACTCACCTCACTATATCCAACTAGTTGAATCTTTCACAATAAGCATCTAATCTTGTTTTTCAGAATCAATACTATCTTCTTATTGCGTTCAGTATGTGTCAAAATGCATGCATCTCTGTAATGTTTTGTAACTGATAAAAATTGTCTAAGAATTCAATACTTTATGTTTGGCTACGTAATCACTTGGTATCTAGCGATTTCAAAGTTAGTTGTTAAAGATTGAACGTGATTTCCATCACTACAGTTTTGTTCAATATTGATAGGCGTAGTCATGCATTGGAAGTAGGAAAAGTTTTTGTTTCCGCTATACACTTTATATCCTATTTCCGACATCAACAATGTCCCACAATTCCTTGGCTAATAGCATGACCTTCATTTTGAACTTCGAGAGATGATAGTTCCCTCCATCGAGTCTCTTGATTAGAGAAGACAGATCCATTCTGGGTGAGCGAGATCATTGGTAGTAACAACGATTTTATAATACTGTTGGATGTGCGCTTGCTAGAACATTGTCTTGATAACAAGACTAATAATCCGCAATGAGAAGCAGATTACTAAAAAGCCCGCTCTGATACCATGTAAAAAATCAGTGGGTATGAGTGGAAGTTGGGAGCGAGCTAGATGCGTGGATCGGAAGCGCCACAGTTAGGAGCAAAATAGCTCAAACGAAGGATTCATAAAAATGTGCAACGAACAATAACAGTTGTAGGACAAAGTGCACTCTGATTATTATCAACAATGAGTACAATTGCCTGAAGTTATAACTTCAGCTTGTTGAGCGTGATAACGTTGATACATATCAATTAATTATCAGACTCAGAATATCAGAAGAAGTTTTTTGATGAAGATTCTAAGTTTGATATACTAAAAATATCTACAAACCTATATTTTTACAACCGTCTTTATGCCATAAATGAATGTACAAAGTTGGCGGACATCAATGTAAAGTTGTTGGGTCGGATTTCTAATTGACAGTATTGAAAAATTACATAGAGTCGGATTTTATACAAAGGGTTGAGAAATATACATTGGGTCGGAAATATGTTGAGGGTCGAATTTTTCGAGGTCAGAAAAATTAGACTCGATCCGATCGATCCACGGTTGAGAACACGCCCGAATAATTTAGTGAAGGATAGTAAAAAATCCGAACCGATCCGACCCAACCTAGGGTCGAAAAGATCTCTGTTTTGAACGGCTTTTTAGGATGCTAATTAACAAAAAGGATTTAAGGCTGACCATTGAAATCCAACACAAATAGGATTAAAAAAGGTGATATTTGCACAAAAAAGTGATCTTTGCAAGCTTGTACCAGTTTGCAAATCAGTTCACAAAGCTCTCTCCTATTTCAAAATTCAGCAATAATCCTGCCAAACCCACATAAACATCTCTACAAACCTGATTGTGAGGAATGTGATCTTCTTTTTGACAAAGTGATTAAGTCATAGAAAGAGAGCTAAAAAATGCCTATATAAATGAATCTGACATTAAAAAAAAGGGTTAGTTAGTACAAAGAAGATAAGCATCATAGAATGCCCTGGCTCACATCAAACTAATTCTAAACACTACTAGAGTATCCTCTCTCCAAGAAAAGTCATTCAATTTTCTACTTGAAACGTACATGCAAAGTCAACTTTTTGTAATCATTATTTACACTCAACTCTCAAGCATGCCTTTTTTTAGCTAAACAAAACTATGCCTAAAATTTGTTGTCATATTACAAGCGGATACAAATTTGAGCCACAACATTGCTAAGAACATATAAAAAATGTAGATAACACAATCATCTGATTTCCTATTTCAAATGTAAATGTCATGTGCCAATATTAGCATCCAAACAAGTAATCCATTCTTAAACATCAAATTAGCAGAGTGAAAGCATGAAATCAAGAAACTAGATAAACCTTCACCAAATATGGTAGAGAAAGGTAAGATCCATTATTATTGATCATTCAGTACATCAAGCCTTAATATAGAGCATGATCAAGCTCTCGTGTTATTTTAGAGACATGAACCACCAATTACATCAAGAAAGTTCTCAAAGAGACGGTTAAAAAACACATAGAATTAAAAAATGAGACTAGCCTCCAAACTTAGCACAACCTCCTCTATCTATAGTGGTCCTTTGTGCCTCTAGTTTAAATTTGAGGTGTTATTAGCTTAATTTGGGGCTTACAACCAATATTACAATTCTCACTAATTACAAACATAGCATGGTTGATTAGGCTTCTTTTTAGCTAACCCGCTGAGCTCATCCTATTCTGGTTTAGCACCATGGCTACATTAAGTGAAGCTTAATGTTGTGCACATGGACTAATTACATGTGGGGCATGACAAAATAATCTCAAAGGAGATAAAAATGTGCTTGCAATTTTGAAAAGTTAGTTTTTTGTAGTCATTATTACACTTGACTCTCAAGTTTGCCTTAATTTACCATAAACAAAATATATGCCTGCAATTTATTGTCAAACTACAATCAGGTACAAATTTGAGAAACAAAGCTGCTAAGAACACATATAGAATGTAGGTAATGGCTTGTACACGGCTGCAAAGTCATCTAATTTCCTATTTCAAATGTAAATGAATTCGAAGGAGATAAAAATGTGCCTACAATTTGCAAAATGAACTTTTTGTAATCATTATTTACACTCAACTCTCAAGCATGACTTATGCTAACTTAAACAAAACATAGGCATGCATTTTGTTGCAAGTTGTTGGAAAAACTCACAACAAATGATGAGCTAACTATAATGGATTCCAAGCACTTATGGAGAATCCTTTCGCCATGCAAAATATAGGCTTGTTTTCCAATTTCGAATGCAAATGAGCTCAAAGGAGATGAGAAATGCGCCTACAATTTGCAAAGTTGACTTCTTGAAGTCGTGCAAAAAGCACCAATATGCAAGAGCTACATGAGGAGCAATGGCGATGGAGAGATACAAGGAGCACAACTAGGAACAATGAACAATAGTGAGCAATGGCATATTATAAGGAACAACAGACAAGCGCAACTAATGAGCAGCCAACATAGATGGCGAACAAGCAATGATGGCAACCATGCAACGATGCAAACGTGAGGCAGATGAGCAGCATGGTTCATGGTAAATGCTGACGGACTGTCCGACTAATAAATCAATCTCTAGTTTCATACTTTTATCACCTGGCATCTCAATTACTTGAGTTGCAAGTTTTTTCTTTTCTAGACAAAATTTCATCACATATCCAAGCTTATATTATAGATATAACAACATTTGTCTTCCTGGCCTTTTTCCAAGGTGTGCAGCAAGTTCGTAGAAAATTGACCTAGCAGTAGCGACCATAGGGCATTTTTGGCACCAAAGTGTAAATCCCAAGGTTGTGAGTGGCCATTTTTTCACATTGCCTCTGGAGACAAGCTGCCTCAAGGCCATTTTTTCACGTTGCCTCTAGAGACAAGCTATCTCAAGGCTCAAAGTTAAGGCTTTCCAAACGGTGTACCTCCATGATGATCATCCAACTTGGGTTGGCTTGGCATCCAAAGTTTCTTTGGTTCTGGGTTCAAGGTGCTCCCCTTGACACCAAGATGCACTCCAACGATGAGCTTACCTTAGGAATCAATATGCATGAAAAGAATATCCTAAGATTGTGCATGCAACATGGGCTGGGAAGCGGGCTCTCTCTCTTTCTCTTTACTTTTACCTATTCTTCTTCTCTTCGTTCTCTTTTGCGAGCTGGAGGTCTTTGTATTAGCATTGATTGCAGCGTTCGTCTATAAATAGCGTTTCATGCAATCTCAGCTATCGCAAAAATATTTCTCCTTTTTTCCGCAATCTTTCCTTTCTGTCATAGAGCTTGGTGATTGTGCGTCTTATGTTGAGCTTGCATGTTGCTATCTATCGGCTACACGAGGTTCTTGGCTTATGATCGGTAGGTTTCTGCCTTTATTCTTTGTCGACGATGCCCATTACATCAAAGCGGTTGGTTGAGAGTTCAGATTTTATATACGAATTGATGCAGCGCTATTTTTCAACATCTTTTGGGCAATTCAATTCTTCTTGAGATGTTGACATGAGGTGGCCTCTAAAGCTCTAATTAAGCCCTTTATTATCGTAAGTAGAGAGGTGTGAACAGTTGCCGATCTTGGATTCTCAAACGAGTGGCAAGAAGATAAATTCATTCTAGTGCTGTTGCGCGGCCGTAACTGTTATAATATTTGTCATTGCAGGTGAAAGGCCCTGTTTGTTCTGCGTTGGCGATGGTAATCCGCAGTAGATTGTCTTTCTAGTCTGAGTATGTGGAAACCCTGAAAAAATGTTAGGGTTTGTCCACACCTTTGTATGGCATTGTGGCTAAATGCGGTCGAGTAGGGCTTTTTCATTTCTCTTTGCTGGTATTTGACCTATGTGATTTATTGCATCCACAATTTTTCTTCTCCGTACATCTGATCAAAAAATTTGCTGTCATTGTAGAGATAATTTTTTTAAGTTCTAGGAGGACCTGCCACGGAAAGTGAAGTGGGCTAAGAATCCTTTAGTTTATGCTATCATTTAGCAATTGCTAGTTCTTGAAGCTTGTTTCAGGTTGACTTGCCCACACTTGCATGCAAGCACAAAGCAGGGTAAGGTAGGATCGGAACTGTACAGGTATTATAACTTCTCTGACAGCTGGGCTTGACACAAATTAGAGCACCATGTCTGGTTCTCAGCGTGTGGAAGGGTGCCGAGGTTTAGAGAAAAGATTAATGTACAAATCAAGAGTGAGAGAAGGGCATTGTGGAGTTGACAGTTACATTAGTGAAAGTGGAGGTGAGCGTAATCGCCTCCGTTTAGCAAGGTTGAAATGGGATGGGCATGGAAGGAAAGGCAAGAGTGGATATAATCACCTACGCCGTCAGGAGAAAAGCGTTGGTCAAATCCAACTGGAGCCGAAGAGGGCCACCAATCTATCACCACACGTGTGTTTTAGGCAAGATCTGAGACAAGATCGTATAGGAAAAGATAGCTCAAAAGGATTCATTGAAGGAAGAGATGGTGGCGTTGACGACCTTAAAGAAAAACTGTCTGGAATCATCATTATGTGTAACAAGAGGACTAAGGATAGAATCCTGTTACATGAGGCGTTTGAAATTCCCTTGCACAGAAAGAAATTGTTGGAAAAGGTCATTGCAGGATTGAAGTTGTTTCTTTTTGAGGTTGAGGATAGAGAACTTTTTGGAATATTTGAGGTGACAACATACGGTGTCCCGGATATCGTGCGCAAGGGGGTCTATGAGGATTTTTATTCAGCCCTGGTAAGTTGAAAGGATCAAATTTTCTTTTTGTAAGGTATGGTATGGCAATCTGTTGTGATACAAAAATTACAATCTACTTCAGAGATACTTCTGTAGACCATGTTTTTGGGTATGCACTCAAAGAGGCTGAACACAAATCACTAGTAAATTTATATTTATAGAAAATGTATTTGAGAGAAGTATAATGTTTTTTGCACCAGCTTGTTTAGTCATCTTTCTTGCAATCAGTATAAAGATCTTTATGATTAGACTTCTTCCCAGCATAAAAGAATCGCCATTAGAGCCAATTTGACATGTGAGGGAACTCCTGTGCATTAATTATTGCAAGCCATGAGGGAGCTATTTTCGAGGCAGTTAATTTTTTCTGTAGACATCTCTTGCAAATGTACTTGATAAGAAAGTTTTCCAAGTTCTTTCTCATAACCCATAGGCCTGTGTAGTTGAATTTTTTGTGTTTCTTGCTACAATCACTCGACCTTTCAGTATTTTCAGTGTTTGCTAGTGTGCTTTGGTTGATCTGTTTCCAGCAAGATTTCATATCTGGATAATATAGTACAGATTGACAGTCTTATTGAACTAACTTTCTGCTTTATTATTCAAATTTTGTTTATCCTGCCTACAATGTTTACTGGAAATTATGTAGATTAGAATTATGGAATAGTTTGCATCGACTGTAGGGTTTTGCATTAAGGTGTATCTGACTTGTGAACCTTAGAGATAGATCACACACGAGTTGTACTTTGATGCATCTCCATGTCGATAGCTTTGGTCCATGCTATGCATGATGAAGTTGATGGCCTTAGGCTTTGTGAGTGAACTTTATATGTTGAAGATTGCATGTCTCCTGTGTTACATACGCGAGCCAGAAATATTATTTCGGGAGCGTTCCAGATCAGAACGTTACAAATTCTCTCTTTTTTTTTGGTTTTTTTAATATGTATGTGTGGGGTTGGGAAAAGACCACATTCAGGGATGTAAAAAAAATTCCAAACATGTTGCAAAGCATAGTACTTGCTTCTAACTGAATTTTGAACAAAGCATAGTAATTAAAGTTCTTTCACTAACTGAACAAAGCATTTAGGCTTCAGCATGCTGCATACAAAACTGAAACTTGAAAGCAATCACATAGTGCAGACTACTTGTTAACAAACTCTAACCATGATGGTTTTGTACTTGGTCTGTTCCTCTGTTTCTATGTGATTGAGATGATGGTAGGTAGGTCTGTCCCTTAAAAAGCTAGCCTAGAGGGACTCTGTTCCTACATGTGAGTTTGGAAGTAAAAAATATGGGAGATCAACGGCAGCCTTGCTTTGCTCCAATACTGCAACAGATTTCACATGTAAAATGATTACATGGGTGTACCTGATTTTTCATACTATTGTATGTTTTCTACTGATGCCTAAACTCTTCCAGCACTCGATTAGTTCCATTCATGGCTCCCAAAAGTCCTTTCTTAGAATTGTGTTAAATGCAATGGACTGTTAGACAATTGCGTATCTAAATGGCAAAATCTTCATTGCTTACTATTGATACCAAAGCATAAGTTGCTATTTGGATCCCAAGACAACCTAGTGTTCCTACATGTTGACTTTTGAAGAAACTGAGTGGAGTGAAATCCCTTTTGAGGGAGACATCAAACACAAACTTAATAGTTTTGTGGTCCTTTTTCTAAAGCATTATTAGTACACAGTCTGCTGCTTGTGAGGTTCTGATTTTGATGCTGTCTTCTATATGCCTTTGTAACTATAGGTGACTTTGGAGCTCCCTCCATACAAGAGACTTTACAAATGATATTCTTGAGAGAGTTCTCAAGGGTCAAGACTCAAAGCCATAGGATGAATTATGATCCTTGCCACTAACTATTTATTTTACAGCATTTCTTTGGCCCTAAATGCACCCTACCACTTCTATATGCCTTTGTAACTATAGGTGACTTGGGAGCTCCCTCCATACAAGAGACTTTACAAATGAAATTCTTCAGCAAAGAACTCTCAAGGGTCAAGACTCAAAGCCAGAGGATGAATTATGATCCTTGCCACTAACTATTTATTTTACAGCATTTCTTTGGCCCTAAATGGCACCCTACCACTTGTGTGGTAGACATCGCGTAAGCCCATGGTTGCATTCAAACGCGTTTCAATGCTGATTCAAACGCATTTCAAAGGCCCACGTTTCAAACGCGTTTGAAACGTGGAGTTTTGGAAGGCAAATTTTTTTTGGGCCCTACCCCTCCAAATGGGGTCCTGGGGCCCATCTACCTAAAAAATGACCTACACTAGGCTACCACGAGGCTGGGACAGCTCAACCATGCCTCATAACTCCTTCACTAACTGCTCCTCCATTGTGGAGAAGAAATGCGCCCTCCTCCATTTCTTGGCAGTGATAGAAGCTTGCTCTCCACTCCATAGTTTACCAAGATTTCTTGTAGGCAGGGGTTTTGGACCATGCTGGAGTTGATTAAGAGCATCAGATCAGAGTTTTGAAGCTTGGTTGAGGAGATACAAGCAGCAGGTGCAAAAAAATTGGTTTTGAGGCCACTTCAAAGTATCAATCAGTTCTCTTTGGTTACTGATCAGATTCAGCTGAGATTTGGAGGCAGTCTTCTAGACTGTAGGGCGCCCCATCCTAGCTATTCACATCACCATTTGCTTGGCCAGATTTGTTGTGAAGAGCAGTTGCAGGTTTTGGGCTTTTTGCACAATTTTCAGATCTGAACCTCACAATTTTGTCAATTTTCAGAATGCCTAAGCCAAAGTCTAATGTGTGGGAGCATGTTATGATCATTGGGGAAGCTGGTGAGCAAGGGAAGGGTGGTGGAGGCATGAAACAGATGAAATGTCGTTATTGTGAACTTCATTATCAAGGGGGGCCTCAACGAATTGTGTCACATTTGCTTGGGACAGGGGGATGTGGAGTGGATAAATGTGAGAAAGTACCTGTCAACGTGGTGCACACATTGAGTAGCAATGAGGACCAAGTTCATGAGATGGAGAATAGTCAATCCGTGGATGCTTCTACAAGGCCTACACGTAAGAGAGGTCGAGCTGCAAATAGTGCTCATTTGACAGCTGTATGGGCCTTAGAAAAGAGAAACAGATTTCGGATTGCTTGTAGGAAATTTTTTTATGCAAATGCAATTCCTTTCAATGTAGTCAAGAGCAGATATTTCAAGATATGTTGAGAACTGCAGGAGAGGTTGGTGGTTCGGTGAAAGCCCCTTCTTATGAGGCTATTAGGGTGAAAGAGTTGCGAGAGGAGACAAAATTGCTTACGAGGGAGCTGCAAATGGTAAAGGATAAGTGGGTAAAATATGGGTGCACGATTGTGTGTGATGGTTGGTCTGACACACGTAGACGACCTATCATTAACTTTGTTGGTACTAGTATCTATGGTTCCATCTTTTTATGCAGTGTGGATGCTAGTGTTTGGAAAAATTAGGCTTGTATATCTATGAACATTTAAAAGAAATCATTGGCAAGGTAGGAGAGCACAATGTGGTACAAGTTGTAATGGATAATGCCAGCAATTGTTTGCGTGCTGCTGAGATGCTAGAGGAGGAGTATCCGAAGATTTTTTTTCAAACGTTGCACTCGCCATTGTTTGGATTTGCTGTTTGAGGACATTGGAGCACTAGATTGGGTAGCTCCTGTTTTGCAAAAGGCAGGGAAAATAGTGACTTTCATCACAGGTCATCAGAGGGTGCTAGGTGTTTTTCGAAAAGTGAGCAAAGGTGAGCTTTTGAAGCCGGCTCAAACACGCTTTGGCTACATCTACATTGTGCTTGCAAATCTCTTGCAGGTAAAAGTTGCCCTTAGGCGGTTGGTGGTCCAGGAGGAGTGGCATAACTTGAACTCTGCATCAACTGAGGTAGGGAGAGACATTGAGCATACAATACTTGGTCCATTATTTTGGGAGGAGGCAGAGAATATTGTGAAACTATGCAAGCCCATCCTTAAGTTGTTACGAGTTGTTGATAGAGAGGGAGCCACCATGGGATTTGTCTATGAGCTGATGGACCGGATGGTTGAGGGAATACGGTCATGTACCTCTTTTGATGCTGATCGAATACGTGTGATAGAGAGCCTTTGCCTTGAGAGATGGGACATGATGCATTCTCCTTTACATGCTGCAGCATTCGCTTTGCATCCACAGTGGTTGGATATGGGGCAAGAGTCCGATGTCGAGGTTGACAAGGGATGGAAATTAGTTGTTGATAGATACTCGAGTGGAAATTCAGCATATGAAGAAACATTGTTAAATCAAATGGACATGTATTGGAATGGGCAAGGGACATTTGGTCGGTCAGTGGCACACTTGGCATCTCAGAGGCAGACAAGTGTGCGTTGGTGGGAGTCCTTTGGAGCCTCCACACCTGAGTTGCAAAGGTTGGCAATCAGGATACTTAGCCAGGGAAGTACAGCCTCTCCTTGTGAGAGAAATTGGAGTACCTTCTCCTTGATTCATACCAAGAGGAGAAATAGGTTGAAGCCATCCACCCTTGACATGTTGGTCTTTGTGCATTTCAATCTTCGTGTCCTTGATAAGATCAAGGCACGAGGGTTTGAGAAGATGGATCTAACTTTGAAACAAATCGAGGAGGAGCAAGAGGAGGACCGATTGCTGGTGGTGGAGGTTGAGAGAGCCGACATAGAAGAGGGCTTGGAGATACAGGGTTTTACCCAGGCTGCTAGGGATATTGAGACGGGCATGGCTTCCACTTCCTCTCATGCTTCTTCATCTGTTCTTGTTGACCCAGAGGATCTTGATGAGGATGAGGAAGATGTTGATTTACAGGATGATGCTGACATTGCTGAGGATGCTGATGTTGTCATACCACTTGACGACGTTTGATTTACTACATGTTTTATAATGTTATAACCAAAACTTTTTTGAGGATGGATGGTTTTTATGGATGGTTATAAAGGTTTTTATGCACTTGTTGATGATGGTGCACTCTTGTCATTCCTTCATATATCCAACTAAATTTCATTGTAATTTGTACATATTGTTGTTTAGTATCTACATTGAATGCTTTTAATTGTTAAACATGCTTATTCAACTACTTTTATATTATGTTTAAGGTTCCAACACTTAAATTAGCATTAGTTGCTTAAAAACTTGCAAAAAAATCAGAAAAAAATATAAGATTTTGTTTCAAACGTTTGAAACTTTCATTCAAACGTTTCAAATGCGTTTCAAACGTGGACGTTTGATACGTTTGAATCGTTTGAATGCAACCTTGAGCCCAATGATAGAATGGTTCCCTTCTGCCATTATGCTGAAACAAGGCTCTTTGGGAGCTTACGTTAAGGCCTTTAGTGTCTAAATTCCCCCAGCACAGATGAACTAAACTATCAATTGTTTTTCCAACCATTAGGCTATTTTCCTTCTAAAAATTTTTGCAATCCTGGTTGGGTCGCAGATCGCTGACATTTTGGATCGTTTTTGCAGTGGATCACAATCCACTGCAACCATGTGTACGCTAGACATAACGTCAATATAGAAAGCATAGTTGTTAGTAATAGGTTGTAACTTTCAAATATCTGGGTTTGCGAGTTTGACAGAAGGTCAAAAGTTTGCAAGCATTTTCATAGAAAAATCCCTAAATGGAGATTTTAGGGGTAAACGTTTGGGTTTGCAAGGTTGGCAAGAAGTCAAAGTTTGCAACCGTTTTCATGGGAAAACCCAAGTGCTACCCTACGTCAAAATGGAAACCTTAGTGTAGTTTTAGGATAAAATAGCTCAAAAGTATGCCTTATACTTTAACGTTTGGAGCATCACATTGCCCAATATTCAAGTTTTTGTAGATCTTACTTAAAAGGTCAGGTCACAAATTTTCTGACCATGAATTGCAAGGAGTTTAAAAAGCATTCATAGTTAACAGGTTGCAAGTTTGCGTTTGCTGGTGGTTATGGTTCATTCGTTATTTTAATATTTAGACTGGTATGCTTGTCTGAAAGGAACATTTGGTTCATCTGTTTTGGTGTTATGCATCATCATGTGAATGATTTTCCATGCATGCTTATTGTCAAGATCGATAAGCCTCCTTTGAGTTTCAGAAAGAGTCTGGCAATCCTAGTATGCCCCCAAGTATCTGTATTCTGGAGAGTGGGCATGTGCCATTAAGTTATCAGGCGTAGTCACTGATGAGCATACTGCTTTTTGTCAAGAAGTTGTCCTGTCTACTTCTCCTTTGTTAGTTAGGTAGTATGCTATGTGTGCAATTGGTAAAGTTTTCATTTTCAAGCTACCAGTTTGGATAATTTTTCATCTTATTGTATTCTAACACTTCCATATGAGGCCTATTGGAACCTGCTGGACAATTCCTTTTGAAGTAGTTCAAGTAGCTGGAATTTATTATTGTTCATATTTACCACCACCCTTTAGGCGGCCTGCAGGAGCTTGTTCAAAGCTTCCATGAGCTGTTTAGGCTTTTCTAACTTTTTTGCTTACACATTTGTGACAACAGGTACGATTTCGAGCACTAAAGATATGTTTGCCTCTTCACGAGCTAGATTTCAAAGATGCTATCTGGGGAAACTGCTACGAAGCTGATGATCTCACAGTTGACCTCAACCCAGATCAGGTACCTTCATTGTTGGTTTATTTGTTATGCAATGTTGCTGTTACCTACATTTTGTGTCCAATACAAGTATGCAGAAAAGATTATTCTAATCAGCAACTGTTACTGGAATGTATACTTGAATATACTGAAGTGGGGGACTTTTTTCAAGATTCTTTGTAGAGGCCTTACTGGAAAAAAAAACTCTGTTCATTAGAGTCATGTTGGCATTGGCTGAATTAGCAGCAAGGCATGAAATTCTCCTGCTGATAGGATTATAGACATTTTATTGATGACCCTTTTGAAAGTACATTTTATCACACTGGATTATTTCTTGATTCAGGTATTGAAGCTTATGCAGTTATTTCAGTTAGGAGAGGCTCCTCCTAGAAACAGCAATGCTAGTAGGACAACTCACTTATCTCCTGCTATATCTAGAGGTGGTAATCTGATTGACCTTCAGCAGCCATGCCAACAACTGGAGCTTTTTCCAGAAAATCATGTTATTGAAGATAGTCAACTGTTGAGGAAGGAGTTGTTGGTGCCTTTTGCTTCAAGAAGTACCAACCTTAGGAATTACAAGTCTCATATGTACTCTGACACTGTTTCCCTTTCAAGATATTTGCAAGATCCACACAAAACAAAGTGCAAGAACGGTAGCGGAGATGGCTTTGCCTTCAAAAGTTCTGTGGATTCTCTGCCTTCTGCCATTGAGAATAAAATCAGGGCTGGGGCCTCTGTAAGTGGACATACTTTATTTTCATCAAACCACATCTCACAAGATGTATTTGATGAAAGGAGAATTGAGGCTAAAAGTAGTGTAAATTATAGATCTCTCAGCTCGGCACGATCAGGTTTAGATTTGAAAGCTGATGCTGATTACTGGGATTCTACTTACATGACCAAGCCTGATGCCCATGCAAACGTTTCAAGCAATTCTGAAAGTACAGGTGCAGTTGCATATCTTCGGAACCTCTATTCGGGTCACTTTGTCAATGTGAATGATCATTTGGATGAAAGGAAATATGATCAGACATACACATCTGAATTAGCCAAGCGTTGTGGATATGAAGGACGAGAATTGTCCAGGCTTTATGGATATGAAGGTCGGGAATCTTGCTCATTTGGAGACAAGAGTTTTGCAACATCTACTGGCTGTAGATCATTGAATAGCGATTTTGTAGCTATGATTGATGCACAGGTTACAAAAGATGCACCAAAGCTCGGTGAAAGTGGAATTCTGAAGTCAAATGCATCGACTAGCTTATTTTCATCTCATGTCCATAATGGACACATATCTTCTCAGATACTAGGAATGGGGCAAGATGTTTCTCCAGCAGATCTTTCCCTCACAGATCATGGTTTAAGAACAGGACAAGAAGTCTCTCCTGCAAATCTTTCTCTGCTTACCACAAATTCTAGAAACTATTATGTTGAAAAGGATGAAGCTCTAGCCATGTTGCCTTTGGAGCACGACTACACTCCTAACTCAAAGATACTGAAGACTGACACTGTTAAACAAAAGGGTACTCTACTTTCTATTGCCAATTGTTCTGCTGGCAGAAAAGAGGAGCGAAGTAAAGAGCTCTCACACAGGTCGTCTCAGAGAGGAAGGTCATGGAGGCTGATCTCAAGACCTTTGATTCAGCCCAAAAGGGTAGTCAAGGTTCAAGGGTCTGATGTTGGTGGTCACATTAGGATAGATGATAAAGCATGCAGGAAACAGAGCTCTCCATCTCGTGCCAACAGAAGGCTATCACCAGAAGATAAGAGAAAGCACAAGCGCAGTGTCTGGTCTCGTATCTCTGGACTGGGAAGATCTAGGAACAGTCAAATCTTCCGAGAAGATTTAACTGTTGAAGGCTTGGATCTTTCTTTTCCAGTCAACTGCAAAGATGTAAGATGCTCTTCAGATGTCCTTGATCACAACAAATTAGATGTTGTAGAGGAGCTAAATGTAGACTTTACTTTCAGTGAAAATACATTTCTTGTGGACTTCAAACGCCGCAAAAGTAAGCTTCCTTCCAATGAGATTGACTCTAAAGATGGGAAAGGATTGGCCAATGGGAGGTCATGCTTGACTGGAGCAGGAAATATGTCTGAGAATCAGAAGCAGAAGCGGAGGAAGCTCTTGCGCTCAGAAATCTCTCATCAAGGACTGTAAATGAAGGTAAGCTGTGCATAATGAAGTCTTTTTTGTTCTTATTAAGGTAAGGTAACGAGTCTCTGAAATGAGAAAAAAGGTAAGGCGGCATCTTGTCGAATGCTGCAGCTTTAGACAATTTACAATGGCTTAGCTTTTGGTGGTTCTTTTATAAGACCCGTTGACAAAAATTTGTCACGAGCTTTCTTGTTTGTCCCAAGATTCTCAACAGCTCTTGGTGGGTTGAAATCATGAGCTTTCAAATGATTTAGACACCACAAACTTGTTGATGATTTACGTCAAGCTTTGAGAATGGTTAAGAAACTTGGCACCAACAAAAGCTATTCGTTGGCAATGTATGAGTCCAACTCTTTTTCAGTAATTGGGAACTGAAGGTGTAACACTGTCAGTTCTGCAGTTCTACTACATAAGATAGCTTGAGGGCAAGCTGGTAGCAAATCAACAAAAAGCTCAGGAAAATCATCTGCATTGCTAGTTTTGCCAGCAAACTTGATGATTTAGGGTTTTCAGTGACAAATTTTGGAAAGCCTGGGTTAAAAGGTCTTAGAGGCGATCTTGTATGGCTTTCAATAATCCCTAGGTTTGAGCAAAAGCGTTTTTAGTTTGGCAAGTTCTGAAGTTTATTCTTTTCAAAGTGTCTTTTTTTCCCCGTGTCAGAATGGAAGTCAAGTTTTGACACCCTTGCTATACTACTATGTCATTTCCTGAGAGTTAAATTTTTTTTTTTTGGTCATGTTCTTCGAATGAGTTTATTCCCTATTATAGGTATGCTATAATTGCTGTGCTGGAATTGTGTGATTTCTTGTGAAAACTTGCTGGATGGTACAAAAATAAGCACTACAGGTAGAGAGTTGACTTTTGTTGGAGCTTTGTCTTCTCAATTCATCATATTCACATGCATGCTGTGTAACAAGTCACATGACATTGGTGGGAAATGACCGTATTGGTTCTTTAAGTTGGAATTTTCAATAGCTTGGGCTGCCAATGATATAGATACTATCGAAGACTCTCAAGTAGGGTAGTCCATCGAATCAACATGATCCTCTTTTGGGAAGCCTTACAACACATCCTTACTGTTCCTTGGCTGCAACCTATTTCTTTCAGGTTGCCTATATAAATCTGAGATGCAGAAGGGTCGTCAAACTGGACAAAGTACATTGGAAAAACAAACCTGCTATGTTCTGTTCAAGATATATCAGCAGAGTATCGGCGTATTTTATCTTTGTTAACACATTATACAAGAGACAAGCTTTTGTACCTTCAGAAGCATTAGATTGGTTTCCTTGTCTATTTCTGTCTGATTCATTAAATTCTGTGTGACTTTGCTGAGTGATCTGAACTGTGAATGTGGACATTGTAACACTGGATCCTGTCTTTTGAATGCCATCAAAGCTTTGAGAGACTGACACTTCTTGAACATCAGATAATCTCGTTCATGTTGCAAACAAGCATCTGACTACGTAGCCCAATGAATATTTTGAAGTTACTGCTCCTCGTCCGTCTTGGAATTCAACACCATAGTTACCAGAATACGAAAACGTTTTCAATATGGCACCCCAAAATACAGGATGAATACAGCTATCCCAAATATGCATACAGATAAATATGCCACATCATCAAATTTCCAATTTTTGTAAGACTAAGAAGGTTTTGCATTAAAAGTTTACCTTTTAGTCACATTTTAAAGTTCGAATTTCAAACCAAATAGAATACTAAGTTCTGTAATTCAGGCAGTGACGTGAAGGGAGGGTCCTGGGAAGCATTTAGCAAGCATACAAGCTCAACTAGGCTCGATGCGGGGACAGGTAGGCTTGATTTTGTGTGTGTGTGTGTGTGGGGGGGGGGGGGGGGAGTGGTTGAACCCTTTGTAAGTTAATCCAAATGGCCAATAACCTCTTGCTACAAGTAACATGCATTCCCCTCATAACATACAGTTTTTGAAATTTGATATAAGACTTGAATATTTGTCCTCTAAACCTAAAGCATGATCACTACCTATCTTGCAACCATTTTTCATTTTTATTCTATTCTACATAGGCAAGTAAATTGGTTGTGAACTCAAATCCCATTAAATTTTCTTCCAATATGGATCGAAGTGACATTCTTGATTTGATCAACTTCGCATGAGAATGCAAGTGGACTTTTCTCGCTTTCTTTCATAGGTGCACTTCTATAAATTCAAACAATATTCATGCATGTCTAAAGAAGACTTAACATTCATTGCAAGCCTACACTAGAAGATAAGACTCAATTGTTTTAGTTGACACATGTAGCCAAAGTAAGTTGCAACTTTATCTAAACTCTTTTATTTCAATAGAAGCTAGTGAATTTTCTAGATTCAGCACCTTGAAATAATAGAAGTTGGGATTGGAACCCAATGAAGTATCAATCATTACCAATAAGTTATCTTCCACCAAGCTTCTTTGAAACCTTTGGCAAAAAAAATGGTTTAAGCATATATCAAGAAAAGTATATAGAAATATGATTGTAACATTACCATGATTAACATAGTTGGAACTAGCAGCTTGTTTACCCTTGTTACAATAGGTTGTGATGTTGTGATTGTACATCACATCATCACAAGACCAATGTAGTTTTCATATAGATTGCAGCGTCCATTCTAGTAGTCGTTCTTGTGAACACGGTAGATGCACTTTAAGTATAAAAGACCTTTGTTGAAGCGACTCGGAATTTAAAATGAAATTTAAATTTACTCGTCTTTTTATGAAGAAGGTACAATGACACTAGTGCCATCCAACTTGGGAGAATAGGTAGAGAGTGTAGATTGATACGTTAGCTTAGGCAATGCTATTATTAACCCCCCCCCCCCCTCTCTCTCTCTCTCTCTCTCTCTTATTTTCTTCTAGTCTTTTTTCTCAATTGCTTTTCTTTTTTTTCATCTCTCTCACATATTTTCTTCCAGTTTTTTTCTCCTCAATTGCTTTTTTTTCTTTTCCATAGTTTCTCCTCTTTTGGCCCATTCTTTCTTCCTTTTTTTGCATGGTATTCAAATTTTGTTTGAGGCAATATTTTGTTTGGTGTGTTGAGTCATTTGAGGAGCCCTTATTATTGTATGGTCTTTCTTCACTAATAACTACTTGTGAGTTTATTCTTATACTCAATCTTATGACTTTTTGTACATTAGTAACACTAGGAACAAAATAACCACGACTTGATATAACCAAATTATAGCTTGATAATCACTATCAAGAACTATGTAACATGTATGAGACATGAATGAGTGACAAAATATTGTAATCAAGATGCTTTCACATTATTCCAAGTAGGTAAAGTTTTTAGTGACCTTATGAAACTTGCAATACTACATAGAATATGGACAAGTGTATCTAGCTTGATAATCAAGAACTATGTAACATGTATGAGACATGAATGAGTACCAAAATGTTGTAATCAAGATGCTTTCACATTATTCCAAGTAGGTAAAGTTTTAGTGACCTTATGAAACCTGCAATACTACCTAGGATATGGAAAAGTGTATCTAAACCCAATACATTTTAGTGAGCTTTGAAGTCTTACCTATTTCTAGCATATTATAGGCTCAGATTTTCATTGGATAATCTCTCTCAACTTGGTGTAGATTTGTTTTTAGAGAAGTTCTTGATTGAGTGGATTCTCTTACAACAAAACTTGAGTGAGAAGTTATGGGAGTGGCAAATAAAACTTGCAAGATATCAATGGCCAATCCACCTTTTGACAAATGCGAGAGGGAAGGTACATTACCAGGGTTAGTGTTGATGGGTTTTCTTAGGCAAGGTACATTACCAAGGTGAGTGTTGATGAATTTTCATAGGTGTATTTACAAAATGATAGTGATTAGGTGTAGTTGTTAATTGAGAAAAAGGCAATGGATGGGTCTGTAAAGTTTTGAAGATGAGAATATCTAATTTAAGAATGGGTAGGGTGAGTGAGACATACACCCCATGAGCCTAAAAACCATCTTCAATAGGCGAGCATAAATGTTGAGAATGAGCGATATTTCAAATATGAAATTGTAGCAAAAAACATTTAGAGGACTTAAATAGACCATTATTGTAGGTTTGTACTAGCAAATGTGAGTTAGTTTATAATGTTAAGAGTGGAAATGAAAAGAATGATGATTTTGGGATTTTATTACACTCTCAAAGATTGTACAAAGTTTGCAAATCAAGGTGATGCACTTCTTAGAGCTTGGAATCTCATGCTAGTCACTTCTTATTGATTTCGATCACTAGATGAGTTTATCGCATGTATGCTACCGTAAATCAAAGTGTATGGATTCAATCAAATGCAAAACACAAGTAGAAACAAATAGTAGATATTATGTCTCGCATATAATTAGCCCATGTCCACAACAATAAGGTTTGCTAAATGTAGACATGGTGCTAAATTAGAATACGAAAGACCAATATATATAGAGGAGGACAGACTAATTTGGATGCTATTCTACATTTGTCATTTTTGAATTCTATGTGTTTTTTAAGCTTCTCTTTGAGAGCTTTCTTGATGTGTTTTGTGATTCATGTGCGTAAAATCACATGAGAGCTTGATCACGCTCTAGATTTAGGCCCAATGTATTGAATGATTAATAATGATGAGGAACATTATCTTACTTGGCCTAATTAAGTTAAGATTGGCCAATTTCATCTAGCTTTTTTATTTCTTGATAAGTTTCTTGATTTCTTGTTTTGTCATGCTAATTTGATTTTTATATCCCTTCAGATTTGGTGGCTTTTTGAAGTTTGGTAGAGTTTCTTTCCACTAGTTTCCTTGGTTTTTATTTTTCAGATTGATTTGATTCAATTTTTGACCTATTCATCTTAATTTGTGATTTCTTGTTTTATATCAGTAGCTCTTTCTCCTAGCTTTTAAAAGGTACTAATATTTTCTGATTCGAAGCTACAATGGCCAAGTTATGGCCATTTTAGTAAAACCATTCCCAAGTTTAGTTAAAGTTTTTCTTGTCTATTTTCTCTATTTTGGTTGTACTTTTGGCCAAATTTCTTGTTAGTAAATCTTTAGATTAGTAGATCTATGTTTTAGCTTGAATCTGAGTCAATTTCGACCAATTTGATGAAAATTTTGTTGAATTCTCTTTGGACCTTCAATGGATTTACAATCGATCCACAAGAGGTGTTGGATGCTATTTGGATAGATCAATCACAAATCTAATGTCTAGATAAAAAATTAGCACCTAACTAGCAAGAACAACTTGTAAATTAATCAAACTAATCAAAGAGCAGCCTCACACGTGTGAAACTCTGTCATTGTACGGACAGTGAGCCTCACAAGATAATATTGCTCCACTTTGCAAAGAGCCCCAACCGCCTGCTAGTGGCATTGTGGGTGATGAAGGTGATCTAGTAGAGGTGGTTGAACAATCTTATAATGTTATAGTGGATGTTGTTACATAGGACCAGTCTACTGTCTACATTGGCAAATCGAGCCATGTAGAATATTGTATATTTTGTCAATATTTTTTGTTAGTCACTTGTATGGCCAAAGTGCCACTTGTCAATCCATACCTAATGTAGGTTACCTTGAATCTAGAGGAGTGGTTGTGTTTATTTGGTAGTGATTCCTACTTTGTAGGATCTAGACCTTGATTTATGATGAGATTTGTACCTACCATGCACCTACCAAGCATAACTCTTGGATCTAGAGTAGGGTTTTCATTTTAGGACATAAAGTTGAGTCTACTTCCTTATTACATGCCAGATTTTCACCTAACTTTGCAAAGGAAGTGTCTTTTACTATGTATTCCCATTCTCCATAGTGAGAAGATAGAGAAACTTTTATCTAGGTATTCAAATCCAAAGAGACAAGAAGCAGAAGTTGATTTATATTACTCAGCAAAGATACATTTACAATATGTTGATCAGATATAACATGATCAACAAGTTATCTCACTCACCAATGGAGCCAGGACTCAAATTGTCGAAGGACCAGTGTCCTTAGACGATAGAGGAGAAGGAGAAGATGTGTGAGTACCCTAATCATTCAATGGTAGTTTCTCTTTGTATGCAATGTTCTATACCAGACCAGACATAGTTTCTTAAGACAGTTTATGGCTAATTTTGGCATTACACATTGGAAGGCTTTCATCAAAGTAATGAGATATATTCAAGCAACAATGGACATAGCTATGCATTCGTTATCTATATGCAAGTTGGGCAAGAAATGTAGAAACTCGTAAATCCACATCTAGATTTACATTATTCCTTAACAACGGTTTGATTTCATGGAACACTTGTAAGAAAACTTCAATAGTATATCGCAGCCTCTCAAGCTACAAAGGAAGCAGTGTGGTTGAGAAATTTACTTTTGGATGTTTGTATGAAACAATATGCTCCAACAATTTTATTTTGTGATAATCAAAGTGCTATTGTTTTATCGGCCAACCCCATGTCGACATGACAATTGATATTTTTACTAATGCACTAAGCTTGGATGTACACCAACATTTTTGTGCAGAACTAAGTTTGAAGGTCAAGCCATTCATGGATTTAGATTAAGGGAAAGTGTTGGATTATTCTCCCATAATCCTATAGTTAACCTACATCCATTCATTTATCTAGCTCTATAGTTTTATTCGTGTTTCTACACAGTCTGCAAGAATACACAAAAATCACTTAACATGTGGCTTCGACAACGACAAACTACCAAAGTTGTGGAAGGTTGTTCCCATTTGTTATGAATATAACGACTTACCCAAGTGGGTTAGCAAGTAAATTTCCAAGAAGTCCTCACTGGATGGATGACAACACATCATGGCTAAGCTTCAATTGTGACCTACGACCTTATTAGTTGCCCTAATTGGATAAGCCTAAGCGAGATTCCTCATTAGTATAAATAGTTGAACATTATAGCGAATGATATTACATAGTTTCTACCTTGAATATTGCTAGCAGTGCTTACTGCTTGCTTCTTAGTGGAATTGTATCAAACAGAGGTATCAATCACTCAGAGATAGTTTAGAGTATGTGGTTCCATCCGCTATTATTTTGTATTCACATTATTAGATTTATCAATCGCACTTTCTTATTGCGTTCAGTATTATGTTGGAATGTATGCAAGCTTCTATGAAGTTATTTGTATTAGTTAAATCTCTTATTGATTAGTCTGAATTGTTGAATGATTCGATACTGCAATATTCTATATCTATCAATCACACTATAATTGTTTGGCTACGAAATCACTTTAGTACTAATGATTTCAAAGCTAGTTACTCAAAAAACAAACGTATGATTGTCGCGATAGCTTTGTTTGTTTTTTATAGGTGTAGTCATACATTAGAGGAAGGATTATTCTGTAGAGTTTGACAATTCGTTGTTATACTTCGATTTCATTACTATCGTATCTTCTTTCCTTCTTCCAACATGGTATCATAGCTATATCTAGTATCAAAGCAACTTTGCTTGTAATCTTCATATATGGTATCAAATTTCAGTATCAAATAATCGATTTCCAATTACAGCGTCGCATAATATCAATTCATTCTTAAGTCATCGATTTATCGAGAGACTAACTTCCAGATGGATTCTCAAAACAAAGTTGTTCTCATCGTAGACAATCTGAATGGATTCAATTACTATTTGTGGAAATTTAAGCTGAAGACCTCGTTGATTGCCAACAAGTTGTGAAATGTTCTCACATGTATCAAATTGAAGTTTGAAGACGACACACAGTCGACTCTAAATGGAAATTGAAGGATGGTAAACCTTTTGCGCTCACCATTCTCAATATATCAGACAATCAGATTGGCCATAGAGCAGAAGCTCAAACTTCGATCTACTCCTTCTCTTCTTTTGTTTGAGGACACTGATCCTTCGACAACTTGAGTCTTGGGTCCATTGGCGAGTGAGCTAACTTGCAATTCATCAGATTATATCTGATTAGCATATTGTAGATGTACCTCTATTGAGTAATGTAATTTGTGTCTCTTTGGATTTGAATACCGTGATAGTAACGAACTTCACCCAAATTTCTCATATTGAATTCTGAGGACAACATTTGTTTTGCGTCTTTTATTAGTTTGACATTGTCGCTAAATAACAGTATGTTGTCCACGTACAATGTAATGATGATAAAAGAATGTTGCATTGACTTGAAGTAAACATTTGAATATGAAGTGCTTGGGTTATAACCGTGATCAATAAGAAAAGTGTTGATCCTCTGAAACCAAGCTCTAGTAGATTGCTTCAAGCTGTAAAGTACTCTATGAAATTTACATACATGATTTTCTTTGTCATTGATTAGATAACCTTTGGGCTGTATCATGTGATATCTTCTTTGATAAAACTCCATTCAGATATTTTGTTTGTACATCCATTTGATGTATCTCTAGATTCGTTACAACAACATACGATAGTAGAAGTCTGATTGAATAATGCTTTACTACCGGACTGAAAGTCTCAGCATAGTCAATATTTGGGATCTGAGAAAATCCATGTGCAACAAGTCGAGCTTTCCTTCGACTGATACTTTCATCCACTTTGTATTTGATCTTGAATATCCATTTACAATAAACTACATTTCTATTGATTGGTAATTCGACAATAGTCCAAGCCAAGCACGGTCACTTGCAGAGTAACAATGAGTAAGCCTATATAGATATCCTTGCCATTTTCCAAGTGCAAGGATTCTATTTGCCTTATCAAGAATTTACACGAGTCTGATCCAAACTCCACCTTATGTTCTAAATCAATGATTCTGCTAACACACAATAGGTTTGTTGCAAGATTTAGGACATACAAAACTTTTGGAATGAGTTTGGATTTATCACTATGAAAACTCGGCTTGACAATACCTTCACTTTCCATCATGTATGAGCTATTGTCTCCAAGGTGTGTTGGAGTTGAACCTTACTCCTACTCATCCTAACTGCCCTACCGCCTTCTAAGTAAATCACTCTCTCAAAAGGATCTACAAAATATAATTGTTTTTCGCAACAGTCTGCATTTTTACTCGCAAACTTCAACAATCGAAGAACCCAACAAATTTTTCATACTTCACTTTCGGGCCATACACAAAGTATTTTGCGAAAAATGAGACAATGTGTTTAGTCTAGATTTCGGTCCATTTTGGACACTTCCAAAAATGCGACACTTTCCCCGAAGAATGCAAAAAATGCGACATTCTGCAGATTTACACGGGGTTTCAGGTATAGACTGTCAATGTCTTCACGCTCCAATAACAAGTGTTCTAATTGATCAGCTGTTAAATGATCTTGTAATTGTAAAGTTAGAATAATGAAAGATTATCCAGCTACTATATATGAAAGGAGCATTGTAGATAGACGAGAGGCAAGATGATACATAAAGATACTCCAATAGAGATCTTATGACCAAAAACAGGTCTTCTAGTACCTGACTTCTGAGAGAGAGAGAGAGAGAGAGAGAGAGAGAGAGAGAGAGAGAGAGAGAGAGAGAGAGAGAGAGAGAGAGAGAGAGAGAGAGAGAGAGAGAGAGAGAGAGAGAGAGAGAGAGAGAGAGAGAGAGAGAGAGAGAGAGAGAGAGAGAGAGAGAGAGAGAGAGTAATATTCAGAACCATAGCAATTGTTTTGTTTCTATAAGTGGGATCACGCGCTTATCAGTGCAATTGTATTGTGATCTGATTGTTATTATTACAACATCAATATACAAATTCACTATTGTTCTAACTCTTGCATTTTTTTGAATGTTAATTACTCTCACTCTACCTCCGTAATTATCATAAACGAAGAAATGTATGGCTGTCTTTGACGCCTAATTGTATTTACATTTCTTTATCAGAATATCAATATCAGAGCATTGCATGGTTGTCTCAAACACCTAATTTTTTCTGCAATCTCTCTCTCTCTCTCTCTCTCTCTCTCTCTCTCTCTCTCTCTCTCTCTCTCTCTCTCTCTCTCTCTCTCTCTCTCTCTCTCTCTCTCTCTCTCTCTCTCTCTCTCTCTCTCTCTATGGTAGTCTACTAAGACTTCTACACTGATACTCATTATTAACACAATCAGAACAGCTCTATAATCTCCGTTCTCCAAGTAATCCAAGATCCTAATAACATTAGTATTCTTCATTGGTTTTCTCAGTTGGTGTGAGGTCTGATAAGCCCAAAGTTTATTCCGCATTCACCGCACCCAAGAAGAGTGGTGTCAGAGCCACAACAACAAGGTGAACAAACTTCTTCGTATTATAGGTTGAATAGTCGTGAAACCATTCTTTATGGCTTGTTATATATTGTGTAGCTCTAGAATTGTTGGACATGTTGATGGTTCACCATAAAAGCATTATTCTCATCTTCACCATTAGGGTTCTGTGATGTTTGTGCTACTACATTGGCTTGTTGGCCAGCTATTTCTTATTGTTCTTGTTGAACTTGAGGATTCTATAGTCCTATATTTTGTGATTCAATCTCTTGTAGTATTTGTAAAACATCTTTTTCTTGTTCTAAGTAGGTTGCTTATTACAATTCTAGATTGTTTGTTGTGGCTAGTTCTGAACTTGATCATTCTCGAATGCCTTCTAATTGTGTTGCTTCTTCGAATCTATCTCGGAGTACAAAGCATGTGAGTCTTTAATGGAGGATGAAGATGCACCATTCCTACAAGTGTTCTCCTGCAGCAGCATAGTAATGACTATGGATAACAAAAGATCAGACTAGGTCAAAATGACCATCACCTAGTTCTCATATGATGACGACAAACTAGATAACAAGGTTATAACCGAATCAGAGTCCTCAACTGTCTTTACGGTTCACTTACGAGTTGCACGAATTACTTACGAGTTTCATTGTGGGCTCTTTACGTGTTCCTTTCGGGCTCTTTATGGGTGATAATCATAATGCCTCGTAAGAGGAAGCCGTATGGGCTCCTTATGAGTTTTTTATGGGAAGTAATTGATAAAGTAAGAAGGCTTCAAATCGTAAGGACTGCATGAATGGAACTAGATTAGCTTATGGATTTAGGGAGAAGGGATAAACCCAACAGAACAACTTGCTTTGATTGACAGGAGTATGAATCATAGAAGAAAAAAAAATAGGTGTGCTTTAGGATATCGATAAGATAAAAGTGGTGGAATCATTGATGAGCTCTATCAGAATTGAGAAATCGTTGATGAGAAAGTCTTTGATGAGGTTGCAACTCAAGAATTGCTAAGAAATATATAGTTGAGGAATTGGTGAGAATTTGTTGATGAGAAAATCTTTGATGAGATAATCGCCAATGAATCACCGAGGAATCTACAATTGAGAAATCATAGATGAGCTCTATAAAAATTGCTAATGATTGAAGCTAAGGAATCATTGATGGATCGTTGATGAATAGTTGATGAGCTCTATCATCATCAATGAGAAATTGTTGATGATTGCAGTTGATGAATATTTGATGAAGTTGCCGCCAAGGAGAATTGTTAAAAACTATTGTTGAAGGAATCTCTGAAGAATATGGAAATTGCTAATGAGGATCGTTGAAGAAACTTGTCAAAAGTTGTTGATGATTTTGTAGCGCCACCCAAGGAAGATCACTTTTGAGGAATGAGAATAGCGACTGCACCTATTTGTACATGTCCAAGAGAGTGCTTGTTGTCGGGTACTTTTCCTAGGCCCAAAATCTTGGGTGCACTTGTGGCATAGTGGCCATGCCAAGTCAGATGCCACATAGGAACATGTGCTTTACAATGCGAAAGCCCTTTTCAATCATTTTGGATCCTTTTGGGCCAATCACAATTTAGCATGTCATATATCATGTTGCCAAACCACATGTAGTTTGAAATGGCCCTTATTGAAGTACTTCAAGTACTTACTAGCTATATTACTCTATATTGTTTGAAGAGCATTAAATAGTACAAAGCTTGCTATACCAAAGAAAAGTAAACACTTGTCTTTCTAAATGTGTGAACTTTCTAACAAATATATTTTGAAAATGTTATTTAAATATGAAAGTGACCTCACCTTTTTTTAGCATATCATAAATTCTCAAGTCCACAACAAAATTTTCAAATTTTTTTTTCACAAGAACACTATACTCATAGATTTTTTTCTCCCTTTACATTTGGGCAAGAGTATGTGTTTTTGTTGACCTTTGCAACTAATAAAAGGGCCTTAGTTCCAAGGCGTATATCTATGAGGCTTGCAAAGGTCTCTAAAAAGACAATACAGTAACAATAAGCAAAAACTTCATTCTTCACTTCAAAATGGCATCCACTCCCAGATTGTTGAGGTTTTAGAGCACGCAACAGCATGTGCTAGGAGTTTGGGCGGCCCATTGGGAATGTGACATTTGGTGCTGCTCCTTGGGCCTTGCCCGAATGTGACATTTGGTGCTGCTCCTTGGGCCTTACCCAAGAAAAATTTGTCCCATGGGCACCAAGATCCTGCGAGCATCGGCCACCCATGGGGACTAGTGTTCTAGGCACATCACCGCCATTTCTTGCTGAGCACCATCGCCATTTTTTCTCAAGCACCTGCACCCGCATCTCGAGCACCGCCTCTACTCTCCCGTGCACATTTTTTTGAGCACCGGCGCCATTTTCCTGAGCACATGTGCCATTTTTTCTCGGGCACCAACTCCACTCTCTTGAGCACCCACACACGTGAGGATGTCGTCTAGTTTTGGGTTATATATTGCATGGGATTGATTATGAGATATTGTTGACCCATTGACGTGACGCTCCCGGCAGCCATCTAAAAAACGTGTGGCTGTGCAGAGGTCAAACTCCTAGTGCTTCTTAGATGCGAGGCTCCCAAATGGCTTGCTGATTAAATGCTTAGAATGCATCATACCTTTAGGCTTTAGCCTTCACAAAGCTTTTGTGCGCCTGCACTACTATTCCTAACCTGGGCATATACCTTTTTTGATCGTTGATGACCTCCCTCACCGATCACATGGCTGCCGAGTCCTCTCTCTCTCTCTCTCTCTCTCTCTCTCCCCACAGCCCACACAGGCCTACCCAATCATTCATTATCTAAATAAATAAACCTCAACCCCAACCCCAACCCCAACCCCAACCTTAATCTTGTAGGCAGGAGGAGCAAGGAAGGCCACGGCCGGGGGTCGGGGGCACCCAACTACTTTGTCTCATCCTTCACTCGCTGCCCTTCTTCTTCTTCTTCTTCTTCTTCGTCGTCATCCTCCATTCATTCATTCATTCATTCAAAGCAAATTCTTATATTCATTGTCCTAACTAATCAAGGGTTTAGTCTGCTTAGAAGCTGCCTTGGCAGGTGATCAGGCAGGTTAATTGTTTCTTCTTCTTTTTGTATGGTAGGTTGCGCAGGAAGGTTCAGCTCATCATCACATTATTACATACATCACATTATTATGGAATGAGACAGCAGCTCCAGATCGTGTTCCAATTAGGGTTACTGTTATGTTCACTTGACCAACAGCTGTTCGACTGACTTCCATTCCATCCATCCATCCATCTGCTTGTCTATTGTCCTTGAATAATTAATAGCTATGCTCATGCTCATAGGAAAGAGGAGGCTAAGGGAGATGGTGATAGTTATAAGAAGATGACTTAGGTTTTACTGTGATTGCATCAACGGTTGCTTCATCCAGCAGTACGAGGGCAATGCTCGCCAAATCTCTACAGCTTGAGAAATGACAGTACTGTTTGTGAGGGGGGTCAGCGGAGGTTTAGTTTAGCCCCTTCCCAGTAAAGGCTTAAATATTGAAAGATAGAATAGTTCGAGTGGGGGAATATCTTAGTAATGGGAGGGGTTTTTGTTAGCCGAGGGTTTTAGCATGGGCCAGATTCTTGTTGAATCGAGCATGCTGTGATTTCATAACTGCTTGGTGGTTTATGGAATCACTGTTTATGGCGCAGAAATGTGGTGTATTTAAGCCTGATCTATTTCATTCAACAATGAGATAGCGTTTTAGTGCATATTAAATTGAGGCCATTGTCATAGTATTCACCACTCGAAGTTGTTTGCAGCCTGCCATTTGCTGTCATTTCTGGATTGGCAACCAGGTTATCTACTCGATGGTTCTCCAGAAAAAATATGTTGATCAGAAAGGATCAGAGGAGATCCTGGGGCAGGGAAGCAACACCGTTTTTTGCCAGACATCTCCATTGTATGTGGATGGCAATGACTCGAGAACATCAACCTTTGTATCGTTTACTGAAGACGCAAAGCAAGCCAGCGAAGAGGTGAAGGCACCAAGTAATGCTGCCTTGATGATCTGCAAATCCCTGATCGCTGGAGGTGTAGCAGGCGGAGTGTATGTATTCCTGTGATCTGCTTATCCATATTTACCCTTTTTATCCTCTGTGCACATACGTTCAGTCAAGAAACACGTGAAAACTTCTCAAAAAGTTCCTGCCTCTTTTTTGATCTCATAGCTGTTAATCTGCTCACCTTGGTAGATAGCTTGTGATTTGGTCATGAATTGGAATAAAGTAGCTAGGTGCTGCTTGTCCAATTTAGATTGCAAAGTTAAGTATCTTTATTCAAGCATTGGCGTGTATCTGATTTGCAAGAAGAGATTGCTTTGCTGCACTGATCATTGAGGGCATTTTAAAAAGTGGAATACTTTTAACGGATGTTTGTCACTGGCGCGGGTGACAAACCTCCCTTTTTAAAAAATGTTATACTTTTCGTACTCATTTTTTTTGTTTTTGTCTGAAAATGGTGCACCTTAGGTTTTATATTACCTCTTGCATAGGGTTCTTCCAATGTATAGATACTATGATCTTTCACTCCATCGAAACAGCATATGAAGCTTCAACTTTTCAAATTGTCCAGATGAGTCTTATTTTCATATCCATGTAGCTTTACCAAGAATAGTCAATTTTTGATACAGCTGTTTCCATTCAAATGATACATTCAGTTTTGCAGACCTTGCGGCAGCAGAGACTTGTGTTAGGAATTACGTTGCTTTTTCTAAAAGTTATTTTCATGTTTCATGAGAAACGGGGTTGCTGTGTGTATGACATATCTGCATTGAAGTAATTGTTGATTGAATATTTAGAAGCGCTCTTGTATGCACATTTCTTGTTTGAGACTAAAGTTTTTGTTGCTTCATTGGCTTTTCATGGAGAGGATCTAAAAAAATAAAAATACGCCGATTTGGCACTTGACTTTTCATGACACCAGCCAAATGGCACACATTTACACGTTGCCAAAATTCATGGTAGTTGACTTCAATTTTGTAGAGCTTGTTAGTTTGCAGGAATGCTTATTGTTGGTGCAGGTTAGCTTTTATGCACATGGCTTTCGCCTACTCATGGTTGTTCACATGTTCATTTTTGTTTGGAATCCAATTTACACTTTATAAGTTGTTAGCTTGAGAACTTTGAGAGGACTCTTCAACTTTAGCATTGCATGAATTTTTTCTTTTTGATCTTTTATAAACCTATTCTTGGGCACTGATGAAATTTTTTTGCATTTGGCTTTGTTGGATTTCTATCCTCTCCATCCCTATCTTTCTGCTAATCTAGATCCATTCACTAGCTGTTGTAAATAGTTGTACAGTCGCATACTCTGCAGAAATACACTGGTTTTTTGACAGTCTACAGAAATACAAAAGAATCAGTGACAGTGTTTTCCTGATTGTTCGAACATCCTCGACTATTTGGTCAGCCTTGATTATTTGGCCATCTTCGATTGTTCAGCCACCCTCGATAGTTCGACCGCTTCGGACCATCTGACCAAATTCGACTATTCGGCCATCCTCGAACAATCGGCCGCAATCCCACTATTGGCGGATCAACAAGTGATGCTACCTGGGAGACCGCACATGGGTTGCATGCACAGTATCCAGACTTTTCCATCGAGGACGATGTCATCTGAGGAGGGAAGGGATGTCACATGTACTTTGAATCCCCTTGCCCAATGTGAATGGTAAATTGTAATTATTAAATTGTAAATGGCTAAGTCACCGGCCTGTGGAGACAATTGTAAATTGCAATGTAAATATCTGTTATAGTGACTAAATCCGAGATGGCCAAGGGGGTACTGGCTCTCATGAAAGTCTGCTGGACTGACCTCCTAAAAAGTAGGAAGGGTTGACCGGTCAACGTGACGTGTCATATGCTCAATGGGACACTTGGTCCAGTGCATGAGTGACAGTTGTCGGACGGTCAATGGACGGGTCAATAGGACATGTCATATGCTCATTGGGACACTTGGTCCAATGCATGAGTGACACGTGTCAAACTGTCCACCTACTAGCTTGCCTATGTGTCAGTACTGCCAAGTGCCAAGTGTCAGCTGTGCATGAAGTTTGCCATGTGTCGACGTTAGGATGTGTCAGGGTTAAGGGGTGCTTGAGGGGATATAGTGTGAGCCTTGTCAGGCATTCCTCATTATGGTATTCCTATGCAGCTATGGTTGGGAGGAGACTTGCAGTAGAGCTCTCATGTTTGCTTGTTGATCTATGTACATTTGCTTGAGATTAATAAAGTGACGGATTTGCTGGGTAATCCTGTGTATTTAATTAGGGTTTGTGAGCTTGTGTGCAACACCCCCCCCTGGAACGTCTAGGTCGCCCTCTACGTCTAGGTGTTGGAACGACTGGCTCCTCCTGTGTCTCGGCATCGGGGTCTACGAATAAGTGCTGCATGTCTCCCCCCCCCTCATGCTCACCCTCATCCTCTGCCTCTGTATCACCCTCATCCATCCACTCCTCCTCCTCGTACCCATGCCCAAATCCCTCTCCACGCCCCAAAATCTCATCATTTCCATCCTCTCCCATCTCCTGACGTCCAGATGCTCTCCTGTGGTGTCGTGGGAACCGTGCCTCTGCATCTGCCTGCCTATGTAGCTCATGATAGATATCATCCTCGAGCTCCTCCTCCGTAGGTGGCACCCAAGGATCAACAGTTGTCGTATGTACCTTGCAGGAGTCAGGGTTCACCTACAAAAACAAACGGGCATGGTTAGCAAACTTATGCATTTGTCAAATAAGTTCATTTGAAACGCAAATACATCAAGCAATACCAATAAAGTCACTAACTCACCTCGATCAAGCGGTCACCCTGCATATGTGTGCGTCTCAACATGTGTCCGTTGGTGTTCACGAACACCAACCGCCTGCATTGCTCAATGGAGAGTCTATTTCTCTTCTTCGTGTGATATCTGGCCCATACACTCCAGTTTCGCACAGGCGGAAGCCGAACAGTCCTGTGCAAGGACCCTCTCAGCCAGTTGTTGAAGGTCAGGCGTACTGCGGCCATGAAAGCTCCACCATGTGACAGGCGCCAACTGGTCATCTCTGAGCTTACACTGCTCTTGATCAAAAGGATACAGGCCCCGCTCGAACTTGACTATGTCTCGCTCTATGTTCCCCAGAGTCGTGCCTGTTGGCAAAGGAAATAGAACACGTGTCAGGCCACAAACCAAAGCATATGCTAATATAAACAACTACACTAGCTAGAATATTTACAATACCTGCGCCGGGCCATACATGCTCGGTGTACTCCACCCATCCTCGGTGTAATCCACCCATCCTCGGTGGAGCTCCATGTCGCCAGGACGTCTGGTAGAGCGCCACAATGGATGCAGCATGTGGGCCACCGCATGGATGGGTCTGTGGAAGTAGTCCCACCTCGCCTCCCAAAGTGTGAGGAGCTCGTCCTTCCTGTGCAGGTGACATTGCAAATGGTTAGGTATCTTTGAAAACACGAGAGCAAAGTGAAACTGAAATAAGAAAGTGATAGGAGACATACCTGTCCTCCTCCAAGCTACATATGTGAAGCGCCTCGCCGATGCGGTCCATGAACTCGTATATGAGACCGAGAGTGCACCCCTCTCGGTCTACTAGGCGCAGCACATAGAATACAGGTCGAAGAACCTCTACAATCTCACTCAACTGTGTCCAGAAGTCGTCTCCAAAGACTATGGCCTGGAAAAACACTGCCTCTCGTGCAATTCCTGAACTCATCAAATGCCTCACTGGATACCATCCTCCGCAAATGATCTCGCAAGACACATAGTCGCTCGAGAACCAGGAAAAAGAAGGCAAAGCGAGTGGGTGCTGGCTTCTTCAGGTCCAGCCGAGAGAAGGTACGAAACAATGCCAGCACGCGCCTCTTTTGTGAGAGGTGAGCTGCAAGACAAACATAAACAAAAAACCGTTAGAAGCTAAAAGAGATTAGGGGCCTAGAACAATTGACAAGTGAAAAATGCTTTACAAAGTGATGAAAATTGTACCTCACGAATCCATGGAAGTGCAACCATGTCCTGAATGAGAAGGTTGATGCAATGTGCAGCACATGGGGTCCACACAATACTCGGGTGCTCCCTCATCATCATCTCTCCCATCAGTCTGCAGTTCGAGCCGTTGTCTGTGACGACTTGAACCACGTGCTCTGCCCCAATCTCCTGCACTACAGAGATGATTGCCTCATAGATGAACTCGGCCGTGATGCCTCCACCAGCTCGAGTAGCATCCACGCCTCGTAGGAAGACTGTGCCAAGTGGGCAAGACACTAGGATATTGACGATAGATCGCCGACGAGTGTCAGTCCATCCATCGCTCAATATCGAGCATCCATAGCTGCAAAAATACAACATTTCTTAGACATGTGCACTTGCAAACATTGTGGTAATTTGTAGAGTGAAACAAATTAAGTGGTAAAGAGCAGCAAAAAATTCTTACGTCTGCCACGCTGTGCGGATGGAGCTCAGCTCCCGTGTGATGGTCTCCTCCTCCTATCATAGCATGGTCGTGCGCAATGCCTCTCTCCTCGGAGGCCTCCATGAGAAATCAGCTGCTGCGATCTGAAGGCAAGTGTCCCTAAAGATCCAAGTGTCTGCAACAGCAAAAGGAATGCCACACTCATAGACCAGCTGGCCAATCCGTCGGGTACATAGGGCACGATGATGTCTCTGCCACGCACCTCGGTCCAAGGTCTGCTGCCTAGCCCTAACCGCTCTCTGCTGCACAAAGGACTCTCCTGGTCTAGAACACCCACCAGAAACAACAGATGGGCGTGCTGAAGGTGTATCTGCTGACTGTGGAGCATCGCATGCTGCATCGCTGCGGCCCCCTATGGCATGATCTGGCTCTGTAAATGGTGCGTCAGCAGCTGATGACGACACTGGAGGAGATGGACCTGCTGCTGAAGGAACAACTGGAGGAGAGGTTGCATGTGTGCTAGTAGCTCTAGGAACATCTCCCCCCATGTGACTAGGCCCTGCCTCTGCATCTGCTCTAGACCCTACACCTGCACCATGTCCTGAACCTGCTCTAGTCCCTGTTCCTGCCACTGACCCATGAACAACACTCTGAGATGGTCTCAAAGGCTCAAGAGATGTACCGTCACGCCCGTATGTGTCCATCAATCTTTCCACCTCTGCATCTGATATGCGAGGGCAAATGGATATGCCCATCCCCCGCCCATCTGGCCTGGTGAGTCGTAGCAAATGGGCCCTAACCCTAGTAAGAGAACCAGTAAAGATGACGCCACAATGCAGGCATCTCCATCTGTGGGCACCAAATCCCTGGGGCGCCACATCCCCCTCTGTCAACTCTATCTTTGACCAAATGCCTCTACCAAGGACTGGCATCGTGTGAATCTGTCAATGTATCAGATCGTGTGACTCAGACCTGAAAAAGAGGAAACAAACAATCACTTGCCAGTATTCTGTTGGTAGCAACAACATTCGGATTGATGTGAATATCAATTGCTTACAAGTTACAACAACCCTAAACCCTAAAACGCATGTGATTTGGGTATGCCACTGAAAACTTTCTCTACAAGCGATAAAAACCGAAACTAACAGCACAAGCATGTTTGTGGGCATGAAGAAACACAGTTTAGCCTAAAATTGCACCTCAATCAGATGATTATAAGCTAGTTTGCAAAAAGAATAAAAAACACACAGAAAAGGGGCATGAGATTCATATCTTTTGATACAAGCCAAAATGGGAAAAACTAACAACATGAGCATGTCTGTGGGGTTCAATACAGATGATTTGAAACCAAAACCACTTCATTATGTTACCTACAGCTCATTCTATGAGGTACCAAGGTTTGAACTCAAAACTTACCTAAAATCGTTTTGGAGACAAACGCCACCACCTCTTTGCTTCCACCGGCTTGATCATGCATAGATCGATGCTCCACGTTACCCACAATCCACCATCACCTCCTCACCTTTGCTCTTTGTCACTCTCCAACTCTCACAAGCCAAATTTTTTTATGTGGGCCGCAGGCTGCCTGCTCGCGGCCCACATAAAAAAATTTGAAATTTTATTTGCGTTCCGGGACAGCGTTTCTGGTCCCAGAACGCTCGATCTGGATCGCGATCCGCTGCAACACAGATAGTGGCATAAATGGACTGCATGGGGTTAGCCAACTTGTAGGGCCTCCTTGATTTCCCTGTGAGGGTTTTTGCCTAATTCTAGTAGGAGAGGAGTAGGTGTAGAGACATAGTTACAAAAGTGTGAGTTGCTGACTTCATAGGTCACATGTGATGATAGTTTAGATCCTAGAAGTCACTTTTTAGCATGATTTACCATCCCAGTTTTCTGAAACCCTATAGAACCATTATGATTTTTTCAAATCAACTAAGTTTTTTTTTTCGGAAAAGACGTGGGTTTACTTTAATCCTTCGATGAATTGATGATGGATTCAAAACACCTCTTAAGCTGATTTGCAAATTGCCTGCATTTCCATGTTTTAGAAATTTTCCAACCATGAATTTTAGGTCTTCAGATTATTTTTCAAACAAATAGTCTTTAGATTGATTGATATCATGATTATTGAGTTAAATTTCAAGCCTGCAAATGCTAATATAAATGTGATTTCGTTCACCTTCTGTACTATTAGTAGGCCTCATTGAGTGTTTGCGAATGACATGCAATCATCCTTTAGATAAGGCACTTGTTATTTTCAAATAAAGAGGTTCATAGCTTATTTGTGCAGGTCACGTACTGCTGTTGCTCCTCTAGAACGCTTGAAAATCTTACTACAGGTGACTCTATCACGTACTTAATCAAATGTCTGCCTTATACACAATGTCAATTTAGAGGATCTTTCAATGTACTTTGTCTGTGTATTTGTTATGACATGATGAGCACATATTGAATGTTGTGGAGATATTATTTGTTACAATGAAGTGTTATAGTTCTAAGTAAAACTATACGTTAGGGCCATGTAATATTGTGTATGTTGGTAAATTTTCATCTAATTTTTTTTCTGTGCCATACGATCTCATTTATGGGTATAAAGCCTTTCTATATCACCAAGATTTGAATTCGAATTTGATGAGAAAGATTCAAAAGTTTGTGTGTTGCATTTGGCAGGTCCAGAATCCATTCAACCCGAAATACAATGGAATGCGCCAGGGATTGAAGGCAATTTGGGGAAGTGAGGGAATTCGTGGATTTTTCAAAGGAAATGGTACGAATTGTGCTCGGATTATACCAAACTCGGCAGTAAAGTTTTACAGCTACGAGCAAGCATCTAGGTCAGTATGCGGGTGTTAATTTTTTGAGATGAAACAACTAGTTAGTCGGCTAGATGCCTGGTATTACACTAACACTTGGCCGGGCTCTATGGCGTCATGAAGAAGGACTAAGTGTCACTGATTGAAACAAGCCATTATATTTGATATTTGAAATGACCCCAACGTAGAGTGTACTATTGTTAAGGGCCAGAGATCTTTATCCTATTCCTCATGTGAATCGTATTGAAAGTGTTGTTGTTAGAAACACGGATCTAAAGCATAAATGAACCCTTAAATCGGGAAATGCAAGAGTAATGATAGCATGCATGAGAAACATTCTTATCTGAAAAATTAACAGCAGCTGTTATGCATTAAGGTGGAAGAAACATGTTACAGTGACAGCTTTGAAAGTGTAATCGCAAGTTGTCTTAGAGAAGATGTTATTAGAACGAGCTAATTTCTCAAGAGATAAGCAATATTCTTGTGTTGTGACTTCTAGTGTCCAATCATTTTTTGAAAATTGAGTTACATGCATACCATACCTAGAGACAGGCATGATTCTCTTGGATTCTCTTCTGAGGGTGCTGAATATTGTGTGTTTCAAGTTTCGAACAAATAACACCCATATTTTTGACGCTTCCTCATAAGTGCTACATTCATTTTTGGCAAACAAGCTGACTCACTCAACTTTTGTTTTCAAGTTTTCCTTGGGCAAGATGTTTTGTAAAATATCTGCCACCTTTCATTACTGTTACAATGCACAGAGTCAATCTACGTAGAAGAGTGTGCCACTGAAGGGTGCTTCCTGCTCTTGTATTTTGACACATCCAGGAATGTAACTTTGTTTCCCATCAAACAAACTGATTCGCTGAACCTCTGTTTCCTGTTTTTTTTTGACTGGAAGCTTGTGAAAGTTGGTGCCACCTTTGAGTACTATTTCAATATACCAAATTCCAATGCAGTGTCACCAGTTTGAACCTTTTTATTGGTAAAGTGAGAATGGACTTGGTCCTAACATGGAAGAATGAATTCTTTGTTAATTCAGTACAGTTTTGCTTATCATGCTGAAGCACTGCTGTCCTACTATCAAGGTCACCAAGAAATCTCCTTAGCTACACTGCCTCACAAGTGGCACTAGTGCCTGCCCTGAATTTGTGTAGAAGAGAGTGCTACTGTGGATTGCTTCTTAATTGAAAATATGTCGCTCTATAACCAACAGAAAATACATGACTGGCCCAGAGATGTAAAGTATGCACTCCCTCTTCAGCATAGTTACCTTGAAACCTGTTTCAAACTTTCTGGAAATGTGTTTCAAATGTCTATTGTTGAAAGAGGATCTTTTTTGGCCCCTTGGCTCTAACAAGTGGCCAAAGGCCCCAACTTAAGTAGTAGGGCCCAAAAGATGGTCAATGGGGCTCATTCGTCAAGTTCTTGGATACATTCAAGCTCCGACCTCCTAAACTAATATGTGTATGGCTCAAAACTGGAAAATGAAACCTTCAAGACATCGAAAAACATTTGAAATGTTTGAAACTCGAACATTTCCAACATTTCAAGTGCCGGTTTATGAAATTGCTCTTCAGTTTTATATCCTCCTGTGACAACTGCATGTGTCTTGTTCACCCACAAGTTGCTTTTTCCTTGGTTGCCAGTGCTCCTCATGTATCTGCTGGGTGAGATTATAGCTTCTTCCTTTGCAATCACTTCTCCAAACATGAAAGTCAAACTTGGCTATGACAAACGCTAGAGCTAAAGAGCAAAGCTGATTGGCTCTTTTCCATTCACATGCAAGGAATATGAATGTGCATCAAAACCAAAACTCCACAAGTACCATGTACAATAAAGTTGTTATTTGAGTAAAGCAAACTTTAATACTTGCGTAGTGCTGCGACTGTAGCAGTTCGTTTGTTCGTATGCACATCTCCAACTTACAAGAATTGAATTCTCAGCCAGAACTGGTGTTCTCAACGTTATGTTGAGACAGGCAATATTTTCCAAGTGACTTTTAAGTTTCATTGTCGCTAGACGTGGTGCAATTGAACCTTGCTACTTGTGAAACACTCACTGGTTCTTGGATTTTTTAGTTCATTGAGTACCCCTATTCATATGTTTCATGCATTTAGATTAAGTTCTTGATTCACCCTTGTTATAAAATGCCATCTGAAAGTAGCTAAGCATACACATGTATGCATATCTGAAAATGCACTGTAGAAATGAACCACAAAAATTCATCAAATAATTTTTTTCATGAAGATTCTTGATTCACCCTTGTTATAAAATGCCATCTGAAAGTAGCTTAACATATGCATGCATATCTGAAAATGCACTGTAGAAATGAACCACAAAAATTTATCAAATAAATTGGTTCATGAAGAACCACTTGAATAGTACAATCTATAGAAATTTTGCGCAACTTTAATTACCTTATAATGGTATCTAAAACTCCACAACATTGAATGCCAAAAACTTGAATCTAAAAAGCAATAAAACCTTTATAAGTTGATACCTTTCTAACAAGCACGAAGCCTAAGGCTGACGTTGACTGCTTAATGAGCAATCCAACTGGGTAGGTTCAAAGTCCCTAAAGACATTATGTATTTTTGTCTAACATGGTAGAGAGATACAATAAAAGAAAATATCTTTAAGCTTTGACACTTAAGGTGGATCATTCAGACAAAGGAAGATGGAATTTTTTTGACATCCCTAAATGTTGTTTTTTCCCACCCCAACACATAGTTTTAAGAAATAACCAAAGAAAACAAAATTTGCAACGTTCCGATCCGGAGCGCTCACAAATCCCAGAACCGCCCCGGAACTCTAGCGTTCCCGAACATAGGGCATCTATGTGTCAATTTTGGCTGGGATCAAAGGGAGTTGCAATCCTTGCAAGATTGCATATTAAACTTATTCAAATTTTCAAATTATATTTAAGTATGTCTTTGTGAAGGAAAATTTCTGTACACTTATAACCCATGCAATATTCTAATTGACCTAAATTCTTCATTCAAATATTGCAAGCTCTTTTTTTTTTTTTGACAATCAAATATTCCTGTCCAGTCATCAACATGTAAAACAACAATGACATAGCCATTCTTCACATTAAGTGTGCTGCAATCTTCTTACATCGTTCTCGTCAAAGATGACTTTTCTACTTCAAAATATATTTCTAGATTGCATTGTCACATAACTTATATGCTTTAGATTCTTCATTGTACCCAATAGGGATACATTCAATGGACTTGTCATGAAGCTTCTGGCCTCTTTAGTTTGGGTACATGAACATAGGCCTTACATCTAAATATTCTTGAATGAAGGCTGTTTTTGGTGTCATCCCTCTTACTGCCTTTATAGGGCTCATTTCTGAATGTAGAATGTGTATTCATAGCTTTTGTTAGATTATGGAACTTCTGACATTTTCTCATTGCTCTTGCACACTCCAGAATTTTCCCATTCTTTTTTTAAAATTATAGAGGCATAATGCAAAAGAGGAGTGATCTAATGTTATTAGCACTCACAAAAGTTCTCTATATTTCTAAATTTATTTTTACCAAGTCCTTTAGTAAAAATATTTGCAACTTGATCTTTTGTCGGACAATAGATAAGCTCAACTTTATGATTATGAACTTTCTCTCTGATGAAGTGTTGTTGTACTTCAATATGCTTTGTCTTGCTGTGAAAATCCGTATTCTTTGCAAATTGATGGAAGAGGGACTGTGTTTTTATAGGACCACACAAATCTCTGTGAATAAGTTCAAGAACATTTCTCACTCTAGTTGTACTAGAAGAAACTTTCTATTTATGATGTTTTCAAAGACGCAAGCCTTACAAAACTTGTCATGTGAAATAACTTGAGGTAAACCTCTAACCATATTAAATTTCCTCAGAACTTGTAGTCTATTATAATTCAAATGTCCAAACCTCTCATGCCATAACTTACCCATCACTTCAATATGTGCAATATCTGCTTGAAATCTTATGACTTGAGCATGAAGTTTATATAACCTTCCTGCAAGAACCCCTTCAACTACCACTTCATTGTTCTTCTTCATCTTCATTGGAGTAGCAACCATATGTTGCTTTGCTATAGCTGAAACTGAGAGTAAGTTTTGCTTTATGTCAGGTACATAAAGAACATGCTTGATGTCAACAACCTTTTGTGAAGGTTATGGAATATGTACCTTACCAACACCCTTTCTATCATAAGTATAGTTGTCTCCCAAGTCCCAACTTGACATTTGTACTATCATCTAGTTGTTGAAAACTAGATAACCAATCCCATTGTGGTGTCACATGCTTTGATGCACCTAAATTGATAAACCAAGATTCTTCTTTTGAGATATCACATGAAGATGTTGATGCTGAAAATAATTCACAATTGCCAAAATTCAAAGCACTTAAATTCGTATCAAGTCCTCCTCCAACAAAATTTCTTGCTTGTTTCTTCTTGTTGAACTGTTTTGCTAGCATTCTTTTGTGTAATGACCCAGCTTATTGCAAATAAAGCAATTTCCCTTTCTGTTAGAATTTGCCTTCTCTTCACCTTACTGTTGGTTCGACTTATTGGTTTTTTCTCTCAATTCCCTTGCTGCTTTTTCTTCCCTTTGTTCTTCTTCCACTTGTCTCTTCTTCTTGAACTTTGCCCCTACTTCGTTGCTATGAATGCTTGTTTTTTAAAATCATTCCTGTTCACGAGATTATGTCGTCTCATTTCCTCTTGTAATAAAATAGCATTCAACTAATCAAAAGTAGGTCTGGTTTCCCGTGAAGATAACATCATGACAAAATTATGATAGGCTAGTGGTAAACTATTAAGCATAATTGAGGGACATTTTCTCCAACTGCTATAAGTTGCCCTTTGAGATCTTTCACTTGCATAAAATAATCTGTCATTGATTCTCTTGTATCCATTTTCAAAGTGTGTAGCTTATTTGTTGAGAACAAATTTACATTCTTGTAGAAATTCCTGTGAATATCCCAAGCTTTTTGGGTCAAACAGCATTTCTGATATGCGGAATATTCATATATTTAACTGACAAGTTAATGATATCATGAGCTTTTCTTCTCCGTTTCAGGTAATCTCTCAGTTCCCTATCATGAGTGGATTGTATTTCGGCACCTGTACATTATCCCAATATTCTCGATCCATGAGAATATTTGGCATGTTAAATTTCCAAATGCTAAAATCTGTGCCATCAAGTTTACTAGCTTCGGATAATACTGCATCACTTATACTTGCCACTGTATGACACTAAGAAGTCAATGACTGGTTTTGTTGGTTTTGCAAAACTTTGTTCTACAAAATTTTGATGATTCGAATTTATTTTAGCGGTTCTAAATTTTCGAACGGTTCTTCTTAAAAGACTTATATATATATTTTTTCAAGTAGAACCTTAGTAATCGATCTGCTTCAACAGCGACCATTTCCAAACTTCCTTCAAAACCTTCAGAACTCAAACATGATTATCCAACTATCTTGAATCTAAGAAAAAAAAATCGTAGTTTTTGTGATCTGCCCTGCAAATCTATGTATTTGTCTTCCACCTTAGTTGTTCTTCCAGCAATCTGTCTGGAAGCAGACAAGATCCCATTCTTGTTGCCCTGTGACCTGGTAGTTTTCTTCAAAGGGACAATTCTGTCCTCTTTGCAACGATCTGATCTGATCTTTTTCAGTGACCTGTCCAGTGGAAGTCTAGCGAACCACTGCAGATTCTGTCCTCTTTACAATGATCGGATCTGATTTTTTTCAGTGACTTGTCCATTGGAAGTATAGTGAACCAGTGCTATAATCTGCCTTGCAGATTTTGTATCAAACCGTTTTCAAGAAGTGATCCTTCTTGTAGCGAATCAACTCCTATGTACAATCCTTCTTAAAAAATGCTCCAATCAGAAACAGTCAGAAGCACCTCGCTCTGATACCATATTAGAATTATAGGCATAATTCAAAAGTGGAGTGAGCTAATCTCACAATGAATGGATAGAGCAAAAGAGAATAACTCAGATTCATATTATAAGTCTGAAAAGCATAAAGCTTATTCCTAAATCTACCTCCTATACTTTGTAAAATTTAAATCCTATTATAGTTGTCTAGCGCCGTACTACATGCATAGAACTATGATAAACCTAAGAAAAGTATAGGCCCCTAGAATAGCTCGCAGGTATGGCCTAGTATCATTAGGGGTAAAACGAACATTAATTTCTAACATCATTCTCTCTGCAACCAGTTTGTTGTGGAATGTAGAAAGATGTATACTTCCTCTTAATGCTACAGGTTTGGAAAATTTCGTGAATTCATCAGAGTTGTACTCTTTACCATTGTTTGATGGCAAAATCTCCACTCTATTAGAATTGCTTGAAATAACAGGTGGTGTCAGAGTTATGTGTAAAATCATCAATAAAAAACATTATAAATTAATGTCCCTCCTAAAGGATTTGTCTAGGTGGGACACAATTATGAGGAGCAATCTTTGAAAAATTCTTAGGAAGCCTTTGTATATGTTGCTTATCAAGTATAGAAGCTTCACTCAGCAGTCACCTCAGTAACATGGCTGACCATTCGTTGTGGGGTGTAATATGTTTACTGCAATTTGAGGCGATCCACCAAGCTTCCATTTCTTTATCTTCAATAAGAGTGAAAATCTTTGGATGTATTTCATCTTCATTGTGATTAGCATCCACAAATTGTCAAGCGTATCTTCTGAGTGGTTGAGGCCTCTGTCTTTGTATCTGACCTGCTTGCTTCTTCCAGCATTCATTGGTTAATTGTCCAAGCCTTACACAATAATGACTGGGACTTGAGAGCAGTTAATGTTAGTTTTTTGCTGATTTGATTTCTTGAGGCTGATGGACCATGTCACCTATAAGAATAGTTTGAGGGCTGATCATTCTCTCTTTTGAACCTCCAGGCTGATTGCCTTTGTTATAAACTACTTGACCGATTTTCTTAAGGTGAGCTTA
Organism: Diphasiastrum complanatum; assembly: GCA_029204225.1. NCBI lineage: Eukaryota > Viridiplantae > Streptophyta > Lycopodiopsida > Lycopodiales > Lycopodiaceae > Diphasiastrum > Diphasiastrum complanatum. The sequence goes on from CM055108.1 coordinate 24,862,842, forward strand.
AAGTTCAAACATCAAGTGACAAACACTTTGTTACCACCCATCCATAGAGCCATTGCCAACTCACCCCCATGCACCGGTGACATAACTGGTTTGATCAAGCCTCCTACGATAACCAACATCCCATACTACTGGTGTTCGTACTCGGCTCTCACTGACACTCTTCTCCATGGCTAGAGATACATCCTAGCTGCAACATGCTCATGCTATCCACCCACTTCCTTAGTTAGACTGAATGGTATCTTGCAAGGTTCTCCCACCTCTATTTACATAGTAAAAGTGGCTCCCACCATAAGCATAGTCCACGCTTGCATCTGTGACATGAGGCAGCCTGAGGTGCTGACACGTGGCACTAAAACTGTTGACAGCGCTGGTCTAGCGTTTTGCTTCATGGTGAGGCCATCGCCTGAGAGTCATATTGTTATGGTACATAACATTCCCTCCCCTTAAAATCTTTCTTCTTAAGGTAGGAATGCATGGAATCTTAGTTTAAGGTTTTCTTCCTTTTCCCAAGTGTCCTCATCATCCGACTTACCTTTCAGCAAATGAGATGTTCAGCATGGGTACATAGGTAGTCAAATCCTTCAACTATACTATGTCACAAGGTTATCGTTTCCACCAAGTCGCTCTTTCAAGTGGCTAACATGGAATACAAGATGTACCTTAGTTCCAAGCAAAAGATTTAGTTGATAAGCGGACCGGTTGAGTCTCTTTGCAATCTTTTGAAGACTACTATCTAGGAGGTAACTTTGGACATTTCCCCATTCGTAGTGACTTAGAATCTTTGGAATTTTGAGATACACCCAATCTCCGACCTCAAACTTTTGAGGTGAGCGATTGGGTTAGCATAATATTGCGCTCGATCCACGTGCAACATTTCCTTAATATCTAGCAAAAAATCAGTTATAGCCCTTGAGACCTTTGAGTCCAAAAGATATTGGTAAACGTTGTTGGAGGCCAAACATCAACATGAAAATTTTAAAGCTGGTGGCAAAATGCTTTGCACTACTGTACGCAAACTCAGCCATTGGGAGGTACATTTCCCAATCTGACTGTCATCCGAAAACATATGCACGAAGCATTTCTTCCATCAACTAGTTGGTATGTTCGGTCTAACTGTTAGACTCGGGGTGATCGGAAGACAAAAGACTAATGGTAGTTTCCACTCTTTCAAAGACCAATTGCCAAAATTTGTCAGTGAACTCAACATCCCGATCACCAACAAGATCATTCTGCAATCCCAACAACTTGAACTTGTTCTCAAAAAACAGTTGAGCAAGCTCAAAGACTTGACATTTTTGCAATAAATTGGGCCATCTTGATTAGCTTGTCAACCACTACCCAAATGGTATCATGACGTTTCCCAGTCCTAGGGAGGTTAGTCACGAAATTTATTGAAATACTTTCCCATTTCTTATTAGGAATTTCCAACGGATGCATTGGACCAACCGCTTTGATTCTTTCCTCTTTATTCACTTGGCATTTATTACACTTTTGAACGCATGCTTCCACATGAACTTTCATATTTAGCCAGTAGAAATATCTTATAACAAGGGTTCTTTGTATGCCAAGGTTTCTAGCACTAGGACTGCCATGCAGGATTTGGGCCCTAATATCATCTTTGTTTTGCACACAAACCTTTCCATTATGGAAAAGTAAGCCATTCCTAATGGAATAATCTATCTGTAGCTTCTCACATTGAGATTTCTTGCAAATTTGCACCCCAGGGTCTCCATTAGATCTAGAATTTCTTGCTAGGACTTCTTGCCATTTACGACTAAAAAAACACTTTTGAACGCATACTTTCACATGATCTTTCATATTTAGCCAATATGAATTTCTTTTAACAAGGTCAAGGGTTCTTTGTATGCCAGGGTTTCCAACTCTAGGACTGCCATAACATTCATGCATGATTTGGGCCCTAATATCATCTTTGTCTGGCACACAAACCTTTCCATTTTGGAAAAGTAAGCCATTCCTAATGGAATAATCTAACCGTATCTTCTCACATTAAGATTTCTTGCAGTTTTGCACCCCAAGGTCTTCATTAGATCTAGAATTTCTTGCTAGTACTTCTTGCCATATACGACCAAAAAACGCGTCAGTTCGACAAAAATTTCGAAGAGAAAGATACAACTCGGATTGAATCTCAACAAAGCATAACTCTCCAATCCAGTTCAAAGCATCAGTGGCACAGTTTGACACACCTCTTCTTTTTGAAAAAACTCACATTTCAACTCTTTAGCATAGAGCTTTTTCTGTCTTGAAATCTTCAAGACAATATGAAGTTACGCCTCATGCTCTTCTAGAGTACAACTATATATCAATATGTCGTCGAGAAAAACTATGGCAAACTTCCCCAAATATGGACGAAGATCATTCATTATTTGTTGGAAAGTTGTCGAAGTATTTGTGAGATTGAAAGGTAAAATAAAAAATGCAAAGTGGCCATACCTAGTTTGAAAACTTGTTTTTGGAACGTCCTCATCCTTTACATGTTTCTAATGGTTATCTGATCTAAGGTCTATCTTGGTGAAATACTTATCACGATTTAGACGGTCCATTAAATCTTCCATCCTAGTTAAGGGATAACGACTTTTAACCGTTCATCTATTAAGCTTCTTATAGTCCATACAAAGGCATAGGCCTCCATCTTACCATCTAAAAGTATTGATGAGCCCAAAGGGGACTTACTGGGTCTAATATGGCCTATACATAAATAATTTTGAAGTTGCTACTTGTCTAGCAAGTTCATCTTCTTCCTTTGTGATCATCCTGTATGGAAAAAGCGATATAGGGAAATTGTTGGGAAGTTTTGTATGATGATCTATACCTCTTGAGGGAGGTAGACACTCAAGTAACTGCTTTGGAAAGACATCAATAAAATCTTGCCTAAGACTTCTACGATGTTTTCCTTGGGCAGAATTTTCTATGTTAGGATTATACAGAAAAACAATATTAGACATGCGATAAATCAATCGAAATTTTTTGAATAACCATATCATCCGCATAGGAAATGTCCTTCAAATAACGTAAGAAAGCATGATACTGAGAACTTGTCAAACATTGATTTATTTCCAAAGTGGAAACATAAGGTATATCAATTGTATTTACATCTCCTTTTAATTCTAAAAAGGAACCATTATGTCAAAATTTCAAACTATGGGTAACATAGTCCTTTTAAAACGACTCGTTCTTAGAATAAAACCATTCTTTTTCGAGAATTAAATCTACCTTATCAAGATTCATCATATGGAGGTTATCCCATCTAGATAGTCCTGAATCCTCAACAACAATGCTGTCAATCAACAAATGTTTAAGCTCAGCTCAGATGGATCTTTCCAACTGACTTCCTAGATCACCTCTGAGCTGCTGAGCTAAAGCATAATTTATAGAAGAAGTTAAAAAGAAGTTGCTTCTGAATTATTAACTTGTGGGTTTATTAAAAAACTACAAAAACTGGAATCACAGTTCACATTTACCAAGTAGCCAAGTTAAGCTTCTTCATCGCACGAGAGTTGATAATATTATGTGAGGAGCCGGTGTCGAATAATACAAGAACATCTCGACCTTCCAGCTTTCCCCATATCCGTATCAGCGCACTATACGGAAACTGATACCCGTCTCGTGCCCTGGTGGAAAGGAAACAAATTGGTGCATCTGTAATAATTTTCCGCACCGAAATGGTCATGACATGCTTTGTGTCCTCATCACTGCTACCTAGTAAATCATCCAACATATCCTCATCCTTGCCCCCTTCTTGGTGCGGCTGTAAGGTATGGAGTTTTTTGCCCAATCTTTAAGCAAGTGTTTGCCAAGGCAGAAAAAGCACAGTCCTCCTTTCTTGGCCTTTTCTTTTTGTTCCACTGTGAGGCCAGATTTATTGTAGGAGCGTTTTGGCAAAGAAAGTGCTAGCTTGCATTTCAGAACCTGTGGCATCTGGATAGGGTGTCCCTGTGGGAGATTTCTGTGGCCCTGCTGGCCAACCTTCCGTGCCCCTTCTTCTGGTGCATAAAAGGCACTCCAGAATCAGGATTGCTTCTGACATTGCCTTCATAGTTGAGAGCCGTAGCAACTGCCTCTTCCAAGGACTTACAATGTGCATTTAGAACACGCAGCCTCAACTCCTCTCGAAACCAAACACAAACTTGTGTACCACTAGTCACTCTGCAGTCTCTTTAGGAATCTTGATAAGCACTTCCTTGTACCTATCAACAAATTCCTACACAATGTAGTGTTTGACAGTGCAAAAACCACGCATTCGTCGCACATACATGCTCGTGTGGAGGAATGAACTGAGCCTTGAAGGCCCGCTTGAATTCAACCCAGGTTGGTTGGGCACTAGTTAGACTTGAGCAATTTCCGCCGCCACCTGTCAACAACATTAGTGAAATGGTAAGCAGCTTTTCGAATTCTCCAACCTTCATCGGTTGGAGCTCTTTAAAAAACAAAATGCTCTTCCCATTTATGCAACCACTGATCCACCACATCAATAGTTCTTTGCGAGGAATTTCCAGAAAACTTAACAAGTTTGACATCTTTGTCTTCTGGGAAATCAGTATATACTGGTCGCCTCGAGGGTGGAACGGAAAATTGTGGTGACATTTGGGAAGGGAATTACAACGGGTGCGGCGGAGGATACTGTGAAGAGGACGTGTGATTTCCAGCAATGGAAGATAACATAGTACGCATCTTTGCCATGGACCTCTCCATATTGTCCATGCGAACCTACACGGACGGAGGGACACCCTCGGGCGGACTCGTCATCACCGTATCGGGATTACGGTCAGGATCAGGACTAGCTGTTGGAGACTAAAGGAAAACTGGTGGATTGGTGGGGATATCGACTCTATCATCAACCATGATTACAAAACAGAAGTACAAAAATACAAAGTACCAGGAAAGAAACAAGGAAAATACTAGAAATTATATAGGAAAAGGGAAATGACACTTTCGTTCTAGCATTGCTACTAGCTGGAAACCACAAGGAATTGGGTATTAACAGAAAAGAGAAAGCAATGCGGCGGTACACAGGTATGCCCCAAACAGGCCCGGAAACAGGTTGTTGTGGAAGTGGGTTGGGGTCTGCAAACAACAGGTGCTCTTGAGTCTTCACTGGGATGGAGCATTGCTTTTGTCTTTGTGTCACCCCGTAATGACTGCACATAATACTCAGTAACACCTCTTCGTGGGGGTCTAGAAGTAGAGGGGGTACATCTACATGTGGTGTAGATGTGTCGGCCTCTGACTCCGGCCTCTGGCTCTGTCTCATCCTGACCTGAGGTGGATGCATGATGCATAGCAGGTGATCCCATTGCAAAAAAAGAAATCGAAAAACATTTAATCACTATAGTGACCAGTCTACAAGTGACAATCACTTTCATCAAATGCACATTGCAAAATTCAGAATTCAAAAGCAAAAGTTTAAAGAATAAGATAACAAGTGTATTATGCTCACCTACAGTGACCGTCGGAGGAATGATTGCGTCTCTTTGAATCGCTCCTGGTGTCGCAATCGTGCTCGATAGCCCTGGAGGTGCCTGTGGGCATGCTCCGATCTCATAGCCATGCAAACAAAGGAGGTGTGCTCGAATACGCACTGGATCACCTATGTAGCTCACGCGACAATAATTGCACATCCAATGTTTTCTGCTCGAGCTACCGTATCCCGCTGCAACTGTGACATGATCCATATAGGATCTCTATGTCTCACCATGACTGACTCTCAACCTACTCTAAAGTCTCAACTCCTAACTCTCCAGTTTCAACTCCTAACTCTTAACTCTCCTAACTTTTAACACTCCTCTCACCTCAATTGCCTAAGTTCTAACTCTAAACTACACTCCTGAGTCCTAACAACTCTACTAAAGTGTAACTAAAAGTAAATTCACAGTACACCTCTTGCCTAAACTCTCTCTCACACACCTCCTGCTATTCTCTCTCCAAGACTCTCCTAACTCCAAGCTCTCGCCTCTGTCCTTCATTCGCATAATAGTACTGGCTAATACTACTAAACACCTAAGTTCTAACTTCTCCTAGCTCCTATTCTAGTTTCTCTCCTTCAAAATGCATTTAACAATCAAGTTTAACCTAAGTTCTAGCACATTGCACATTCACCATAAATGCCATTTCCTCTTTCCTCTCTCCTCAACGCTCTCTCTTCTCTCCTCTCCTTTCTCCTCTCCTTACACGTTTCTACCTCTCCTCACCGTTTGCCCCTTGAAAGAGGCATAAAAAGAATCGGGCCCGGGCTGTAGTTCAGTTTGCGTACAATGATAAGAAGCATGTGTCCACTGGTATGAGCCGCTCAATTATGGGTTTCGGCCAGCTAATCCGGCTACCCTTGGCATTCCCCAAAAAGTACCTAGTGTTGCAAAGTTTTTGACTAAGATGCAAGCAAAGCTAGAGTTGGCACGATTAAGTCTTTCCAACTCTCATGATTGAGTAGAGGCTTCGTACAAACCATACTATTGGTAATTTGATGAAGGTGATAGGGTCTTCTTGCTAGTGCCGCCTAAGTCTAAGGTGACGAGAGCAAGAAGTTGGACACAAAATTACTTCTACCCCCTGGCTCTGTAATGCGGCCTCTCCCTCTTGATGGTGGTATGGGCGTTGAAGGTGGTGCCATGGTGAATCTAATACCAACAGTCCCACTACTAGGCCCCACCTCATCTAGAGCCCTAACCTCTCCACGAGAAGAGAGGGATGTGCGATGTGGTGGGCAACAAGGGGGTGTGACGTGGAAGGTTCTGACTGTGTCACTGACATCTAACAAGAAAAAAAACAATTCCATTTTGTAATTTACAAAGCACATTTTTCAAGTCGTTCTTCAAAATTTAAACTTTAGCTAAGATTGTAGATAGACAGATCATAGATCACAATGTACATAAAGTAGATCATATATAAATACATCATGTAAGATATTAAATAGATCATAGATGTTTCATAGAAATAAGAATCATAAATAATCAGATTGTTAAATTGTTTGATTAGAATTTAAACAGACTATAGATAGATAGATTGGGCGATCTGTAAGTGAACAACAGAAGAAATTTTTTAAAAGAGCAAGCTTCCATCAGCTTTAGCATACATCACTGTGTGAAACCTACTTGTTTGGAGGCATTATTAAGCAAATGCAAGGATCTGAGTACTAGCCTATTGATCATTCGTTGCCATAAGTTTCAACTTGACCACCTATAGGTAAAAAAGAATTGAAACATCAACTTGAGCGAGTAGATTTTCCTGATAATCAGACTTTTGAGACGTGCCCTATGGAACCTCAGTTTTGTAAGTAAAGCTGAACTAGAATTCCCTGGTCACAGATTGGTGAGAGATAGAAATTGCTTGAAAGCCATAGTATTTATTTTTTTCTCCTCATGTAGAAGTGTTCAGTAAGGTTCAGTAACTTCAGTTATGAGGAATTTATGCTCAATAGATAGTCTTTTTTCAATTTCTCATCTTGCCAATGGGCATAAAGAAGCAGAATGAGGTAATGGAAAAACTATGTCATGGATGTATGAAACAATTGTGTGGAGAGTTGCATTTTCGTTTTATTATATTTGGGTGTTTGGAGCTGAACATGCTTAGTTATTATTAAAAGGGAAGATATATCTCCTATAGTCATAAATGGAGCAAAAAGGGTATCTCGATTTCCTATACTATGCATAACCTGTGTTAAATCTAAAAGAAAAAAACATTTTGCAGTTAGTGGAATGTTGGATGTTTATGCATCACTCTACATCATAATCACATCTGCTGATTGTCAACCTTATGCATAGCATTTGTTAGTTTGTGACATTCTTGAGTAGTTGATGCCTGTTTCTTTGATTTGCAGTGCAATTCTTTGGCTTTATCGACAACAAGCAGGATGTGGTATGCTCATATTTCTTTCAGGCTGTTTTCCAGTTTTTCTGTGTCTTTCTTCTTGTACAGTTTTGCTAGAAATATTCAAAAGGGTTCCCATTTTTTTGGATCTCTTCGTTGTGTCTTGTACAGAGTATATTGTAAAAGTTTTTTCAAAAGTCACTTGTTGATATATCATAGATAATTTATCTTTCTGTAATATTGTTTTGTATTTTGTTGAGTTTGGTTTCAGTCGTAACAGTTTCTTGGTATAACCACCCTTGCGTTTATCCTGGTTTTGGAGTTTCTTAAGATACCTCTAATGAGCTTATTTATTTTCCCAGAAAATGCGGAGCTTACTCCAGTCTTAAGGCTGGGCGCTGGTGCATGTGCTGGGATTATAGCAATGTCAGCCACTTACCCAATGGATATGGTGCGAGGAAGACTAACAGTACAGGTAACATGTTGGGATTTGTTTGAGTGCATGTGGTGGTGCCCATTGGCATGAAACCATTGAGGACTATCTTAAGGCCCTTGATTACCATTGAGGACTATCTTAAGGGCCCTTGATTACCATAAAATCTGAAAAAAGAAGACAAATTAAAACTGCTGACAGGCAAGAGAACTTTATTTTGATAGGCACCTAGTACCATTCAAGAGAGGACGTCATGGAAGTAAAAATTGCCCTGCCCTTGGAAAAGGTTCTTCTGGTTTGAATTGCCACCTCAGCCTAGAAATATGTTCAAGTTGCAACTTTTGTCACTTAGGAGGAGAGCTGTTTTGAAAGGAGCTGTGCTGAAACGAGGGGAGGTAAAACTCGCCGTTAATGCAAAGCGATTAGCAATTACAAAAATTCAGGCTGCCAAATTCTACTTATAATTGACCTCAATGATCCAGGTTGGACCCAAATGAACAATGCCTGTTAGCCTCCAAACACATTCTACTAAGGCTAAAGGCTAAAGCTCTAGTAACAATACAACATAATAAGTCCGTACATGCTAGTATGTCATAATGCAGAACCCAATCTATATGTCGTTAATTGCCATGATTCTTGCATGGTGCTTCTGTCAGATAGAAAACAAGAACCACACTGAGTCTAGCGAAAATGATATGAAATTTCAAATATTTGGTTTTTACTATTTTTTGAGTGTGGTAAATAAGAAACTCCATCTTGTGTCACACTGCCAATGAGACTCTTGAGCTGCAACAAATGCGATGAGAAATTTTAGCTACATGCAATGCAGCACATGCAAGTCTTGCAGGGTCAGTTCTCAGTTCCATGCAGTACATTGCATGCTCTCTATTTGCAGATGCAATGAGAGTTCCACATGTCTTGAGATTTCTTCCATGCCTGATCCTGCAACATGCTGCTTGCCCTAATGTAGCACATATTATTAGTTTTGTCTGCAAGATGCACTTCTCAAATGGTTTTGGGAGTTTAAATTTCAAATGACCTCCAACCCAAAAAGAAAGAACAAAATTGAAAAAACTAATGTTGTAGAGTCATCCAAAGATGCTGATAGAGGTGACGAAGCTTTCACGATACTCGATGAAGCTTCAACCAGTTACACTGAACACGACTACGATGTAGTCATTGATTCAGGAGCAACGTCACACATCACCTGCAACAAGAAGATCTTGATCAACTTCAGAGAGCTCAAAAACAACAGAGTAGTGATTCTAGGTGATGAGAGCAGACACGATGTCAAAGGCATCAGCACTCTACAGCTGCGAACAATGTCAGGCCAAACAGAGCTGCCAGGAGCACTCTATGTGCCCTCACTCAAAAAATATCTGCTATATGTCTCCAAGATGGTAGATCTTGGCATTTGAGTTTTGTTCGATGACAACCCAAAGATTGCTTATAGCTAAACCTATCTGTATTCTTCATTGTTTGGAGCTGCACTCAGCTGCAGCAATCAGCCTGGCAAGCAAGAGACCGGGTGCATATGAAATAAGGTTGTGCATCATCCTCATCTGGGAACCTTGTTCAGGGCCCTAGGGAGACAAAAGAAATGAAATGAAAATTTTCATGAATGTCCTCAGGATACCCATTAGGATCTATGGGACAAAACATCAATGCACAATCTACAGCTTGAAGGCATGGCTGAAATCTACACATAAGATACAGCTGCATCTGATATGTGGTTATCCATATTGGGCACACATAAGATACAGCTGCATCTGATATGTAGTTACCCATACTGGGCTGCTGAGTAATCGAACTAGTACATCAGATTCATGAGTAATCCATAATGGCCATTTGGTCCTGATTCGCCTAGGCTAAATGATTAAAGTGCCACCTGCTAGATATGAGAAACCTGGATGAGCGACCTCCATGACGAGCACTGGGGCGATCAGATTCATGAGTAATCCATAATGGCGATCCACTTAGGCTACATGATTAAAGCGCCGCCAGCTAGATATCAGAAATCTGGATGACCGACCTCCACGGTCAGCACTAAGTCGATCAGATTCACGAGTAATCCATAATGGCCATTTAGTCCTGCTTTGCCTAGGCTACATGATTAAAGTGCCACCTGCTATCTATCAGAAATCTGGATGAGCGACTTCCACAGCCAGCACTGGGGCGAATATAAGGACCAGCTCGATCTGGCAAAAATGAATTACATTCTTGCAGCTCACATTGATCCTAGAATTGCTATTCTGTTCCTTATCTCCATTCCTTCGTTAAAAAATTACGTATTTTTTGAAAAAATTTCTGGTCAAGTTCCGGAGCGGAACGCGTTCTGGAACGGAAAACACATTCCAGAACGTGTTCCGTTCTGGAACGGGCAACTATGCAGTTCCTCTATCCTAGCTAGATCTTTCAAAAGTTTGTTCTTCTTAGACAAATATCCTTTCTAAAAGCCTCCAAATAGCTTATGTGGTTGCTCAAGGAGATTTTTATAAGGTGATAGGTTGCAAGTAAAGAGATTATTTCTAGCTTATGAAGTAGCACCTGGGCTTCCTCTTCAATCCTTTCATTACTTGCATTTCTTTTCCTGTTTGCAAATATTCTTCCATGTATCGACCTCGACTTCCAATTGTTGGCAGCTGTCCGTTATCATGCAAATAAATTTCCGTCTGTGTATTGATGTCTCAATAAGGTAGACTTGTTTTCTGTAGATGAGCATGGGGTTAGTCTCCCTCCTATAGGAAGCCATCTTTCACTTAGGATTTGACCAAATTTCATTAACGCTCCCTGCTAAGCTACGTCTCTTGTGGCTGTCTTTCCATCTTGGAGACCATCTATGTCAACATTCTTTATTTCTGCAGCCTCCTTGTACCGACCGCTTTTCCTTTTGTTGACAAAAAAGCCAATAGCCTGTTTGGCCCCACTTTTCTTGCTTTCAGAACATAATGGATGAAGTGACAGAGTGCACCCTCCAGAGGTAGCGCAGCAGGTATAAAGCATCAGGTGTTTCAACTGTGACCTAGCTTTGCAATTAGAAATCTGTAATGAATTGATTCCACCTTTTCCAAAAAATCTCTTGTTAGTCTCACCGCCCATGCTTGACTCCCATTCAGAACTACTAGTGCCTGCACTAATGTAATAAATAAGGACTTTCTCATTTTTGAACACCGAAGGCATATTTTATTGCATTTAATTTTGCACTTTTTAGAGAGCCTTTAGACCTCCTAGAACTCTTCCTCTGACACATGCATGTTTTATGTTGGGTACTCTTTAGACATAACATCGATATATATTTTTGCCATATTAGGGACATGCAGTTCTCCTTAGATCTTCACCCAAGTTATGGCCAATTGGTTAAATATTTCTTATTCTTTTGTAGGAACTAGGAACTTCATTGGATTGGCTTTGCTCTTTATTGCCAGCTTTCTTCACGCGTGGGTCTGCATGATGAAGGTGATGGTTGGAGACTTTTTGGGTGGACGTCAATGTCCATAGGGTTTAAGATTGCATGTCTCTTTGTTATGTCGGGTACTATCCTGGACAGAACATCGATGTATTATATTCCAACACCTCATGTATGCTAAAAAATGTTGTCCATCAAAGGCTCACTAGGAAGCTTGTGGGGTATTCCTTAGAACCCTTCTCCTCAAGCTTCTCCCTCCTCCTAGCTTTTTTATATCTCACAAAGCTCTCACAAATACTGTTCATGCCAATTGTTTCAGTCAATTGAACACCTGTCCTTTTCGGGTAGGCAAGTTAGGTGTGTCCAATCTGTGAACTGTCTGGGTTTTAGGTTTTGAAAAGCTCACAACTCATTTTATAGATGGTTCTTCAATCCCAGTCCTGAAAATTTTCCAACAAAAAATGGTCTATCAAAAGATAGTTGCAGCGAATCGCGCTGGGTCCGCGAATCGCGAACCGCAATCCTGCGAATCGCAATTCGATCCCAGAATCGTAAATTTTTGGGAAAAATAGCTTATGGCTGAAATTTTTTTAGGGGAGCAATGGTCAAACCAGCGTTTTGCCTCCCAATAGTGCAGTAGATAGGGCACAAACAAATCTTATTTTCAGTAGCTATTTGGTTGTTATTTGCTCTGGTTCTCAGTAAATGTTAATGCTACAGTTTGGGCTAAATATTGGGCCCTTGTCGGCGTGCATTTGGTCCCCCGATTTTATCTACGGGGGGGTGCAGGGGGGGTAGTGCCACCCCTGCTACTGTCGCCGGGGGGGTCCAGGGGGGGGATCGGGGGGCAGCGCCCCCTGAAGCAAAAAGAGAGGTACAATTGCTCTACATTTCTCTGTCTCTGTCCCACTGGAACCATCTGTGATCGTAACGAACAGGCTAGAGGTTAGTTTTGAATTTTTATCCTTGACAGAACCCAACATGGATTAATGCACCTAAATTGGACCATCCTGCACCCAAAACAGTCGGCAAACTACACAGTAATAATACTCTTAATCAGAGCTTTCATCTGATATCCATATTGCCCAATTTTTTTTTAAAAAAAAAACAATTCTGTACGATTCTGGTTTTCTTCCAAATCGCGATTCAGTATCGCAATTCTGAACCACGATTCAGAACGTAGTGCATCTATGTATTCAAAACCTTAGACCTTCTGCAAATGATTTAAATTAATGTCATGGGTTATTGCTTGCAAGAAAAACTTACTCATGTGCTGGAATCATTGAAATCAGTATTCACCTATGAAATCAAATCAAAAGTTGGGGTTCAGTTGAGCACTTTCGTAAAATCAAGCTCTGTTGGATGACATTGTACATTCAAAGGATTCTTTGCATGTACACCTTGTCCGAGAGCCGCCCCGATCGGTTCAACGGAAACATCGGATTCAGAGATGGGGGGAAGGGCTATTCAGATACAAATATGCGAAATGGATGAGCATTAGCCTTCACTTCATATGATGAATATTCCCGATATGCACAATTGCCCCGGTTTCCAGCTATATAGTCAGTTTGACTGAGCTGCATTGTAGATTACTATAGACCGTTCTTCAGTATTCACTTCATATTTTTCTTGATGAATTCAGGAGAGGGCGATTCTCAAGCAAGAATGTCAATCTCTTCATGAAAGCAATTGCTTTTTGAAGCAACAGGTAAAATCAGAAAATATGTCAGTCATCGATGAAATGCAAATGCAGAATGCTCGGGCCAGCAGGGTCGTTTTACATTTTTTTTTTAACTCACAAAAAAATCGTTCCGACCCAGTACGTTCTGGAACGTACGGAACGGTCGGAGCGGAACGTTCCGACCCATTTTGGTCAGAACGGGCTTCTAAGGTCAAAATATATACGGTTGGTTGAAAATTACATACCATATCCATGGTCCACAATATTTAAAATATCCAAATATAAGGGAATCATACAACATGTATTCACTTATTCTCTTGCCCCCCCCGAATTACTTGTGAGCACTTTTGATGTCATCAATGTAGCCTTTGAGGTGGTTTGTTGTGACCGTCTTCGTCAATCTGCACTATGTTGTTACCAAAACTTTGCCTATCTTACCTAGTGCGTATGGATTTGCATACACTCGTGTATGGCTGGCTTCTGTACCTATACAGGGACAAACAACATGGAAGGTAGGTCTTGAAGGCTGCGATTTTCAGTGATCCTTACAGCCCTTCCTTACATGAGGACTTTGCAACACAATCACAATAATGGACAGGTCACTGCACACAGCAAGGTCATGCTTATTACACAATTAAGCTCATTTTATCCTGAATGACCTATTGCTTCAGATCAGAAATTATCAGATGGACTTTCAGAATTTCAGTTTTGCTGGCAATAATTTATGATATTTCCTTTGATGACAAGTTTTTCTTGTCAGGATACTTTGAAAGTTCTCACCATTTCTATCATTTTACATATTACTGGATATACTTTGAAAGCACCCACATTTAAACTCTATGGTTTTAATGTATTCTGAACACATGGAATCTTATCTGCACTTACGTAGGTACGTTGAATGTTTCCACTCTCTTTTAAGTCTAACAGTTATCCATTTGGGGCTTAATAACCATCCATCATGTTGTGCTAGTCGTTTTGTAAGATTTACAAGCATTGCAGAAAAAGTAGACAACCTGTAGTCAAATGTTGTATATCTCCTCACAAATTCGTTGGCCATTTTTTAACAATCTTCTCCACATTTTTGAGATCAATAAGTCGAACTTGAATACTTTTTACGTGTGTGTTGGAATGCTTGAAGCAAAATATGTCATCTATCATTGTAAATTATATTTTTTACAGAATAATTTGTCAAGTTACTATGTCACTTAGTTATGCTTTTATATGAGGGACATCATGAATGTGACATCATACCATGAACAGGAAACTGAAAAAATCGAATAAATGAGACCGAAAAAAATATACAGAGCTCTTCAGATGCTGCAATGAATGGTAGTAATGAAGAGTGTAGCCTAGTGTACAGATTCAGAATGGGCATCAACGGATGAATAGTGAATTGAGTATTGGCCAGCTATTTCAACCAGAAATAATAGTACAAACATTACGATATTTTACTTGAGCTTGTGTCCCTTCTTGGATAACTGAGTGGCACATCATGTTTAGGCTTTCATTGGGCCTTTTTTCATGACCTTTTGCAGACACAGGAATCTCCTCATCGTTATCGTGGCATGTTCCATGCTTTTTCAACAATAATCAGGGAAGAAGGACCCAGGGCACTTTACAAGGGATGGTTACCATCTGTAATTGGAGTGGTAAGTTTGAACTAGTCATATTGCCTGGTATTCACTTTTTCCCTTTATACTATAATCAGCCAATGTTTGTGAGTTTGGAATTTTCCTAAGCTGTTTTCCTATTCATGTTTTGTACTTTCATATGTTAGTTGCTTCTGGTGGATCTGACTTCAATAGAATGACTTGTTTTCACCTGAATCCTTGATACTCATTTTCTGTAGTGATTTTCATGATCTGTCTTTGTATTTCTGATTACTTGAGCTTTTTCTGGTCTTTTAGTTGTCTCAGATGGTTTTTGTTGACAAACATTGTATCTGACATAGAAAGCTTGTCACAGTCCATAGCATTGTTCTTTTCGACAGTCTTATGTTAGTTTCGTGTTCCTGTGATTGGGATTTAGAAACCTAATGATATCTTGTTATTTTTACAATGGTTTTATAAGTTCCATTGCCTTCTGTACTATGCATCATTAAAGGTTTGAAGATTAACAATTCACTGGATAGAGTGTGTGCTTGTAGATATACTTGACCTGATCAGACAGTAAAGCAGATATGAGAAAATCAGCTGTCCGTTTAACCTTGTTCAGCTGCATGATAACTCCAATGATGGTTTAATGTTGAAAAATAGGCGACATCCAAGGTTATTATTCATTTTCATATGAGAGTTCAATAAGTGAGTTTCACTCAATAACGTATATGGATGTTAACATTCAACAGATTCCATATGTTGGCTTGAACTTTTCTGTTTATGAATCGCTTAAAGACTGGGTGGTCAAGGAGCGACCTTTTGGAGCAGCTGAGAGTTCAGAGCTCAGTGTGGTGACCAAGTTAGGTTGTGGTGCCGTTGCTGGGACTATTGGCCAAACTGTAGCTTATCCACTAGATGTTGTTCGTAGAAGATTGCAAATGGTTGGTTGGAAAGACGCCTCCCCAGTTCTGACTGCAGATGGACGAGTTAGAGCCCCAATCCAATATACTGGTATGATAGATGCTTTCAGACAAACAGTGAAGCATGAAGGGTTTGGAGCACTTTATAAGGGTTTGGTTCCCAACTCAGTGAAGGTGAGGTTCCATTGTTTCATTCAAAAAGTTGGATCTGCATGTTTCAGAAAGAGCGTAGTCAGACTATGCAGTAACCTTAATGACTTTGTGGTTTCTTAAAAGAGGAAGATGACAGCGACCACTCCGATTTAATTCTACACCTTATGTTCTTATTTCATGTCGTGCATTCACTTGCAGGTGGTGCCTTCCATTGCACTTGCCTTTGTGACGTATGAACTAATGAGGGATCTCCTTGGAGTAGAAATTAGGATCTCAGATTAGATTGAGCTAACTGGGCTACTCTGGCTAAGTTGTGAAGGTCATCAGTTATTTGCTTATTAATAAATAGAGCATTTCATAATTGCTATACTGTTAAGCCCTTTGGTGCTTCATTCAGAGTTGATCTGTTGAGCTGCGGCATCAAGACCAGAGCCTTATAGCTGTGGCATTTCAATGTAACAAGACCAGATACCATTTCTGACTATATTGTAACATAGGGGAATTTGAAGCCCCTCCCAAAGGATGGTTTCAAATCAGCCTTCAATGGTCACAAGTGATTTTTAAACTGTTTATAGATAGACTCATTCAGTTGTTTAGCATACTGTGCAGCAGTGGTCAACAAATCTATTTCTCAATTGTTACTTGAGACATTTCATTTGTTAAAGAGCTGTGAGAAATTCAGTGGTTTATGTTATCACACTGATGTGAAATTCAACACATGGAGTTTGGTAATCTAATTCTAAGACACCGAACCCGAGTTGCTGAATAAAACACCAATTTCAAGTGTTTTAAAAGTTTATTACATCTTACTGATGATTGCAGGTGGTTTGAGTGGTTTTCCCACATTTTTGAAGTATGACATTGAAACAGCTTAATTGAATAGACCTGACTTCATGCAATGTAGAAATTTCTACTGCAAAGAGTTGAGCATAACAGTGATTGATTTTGATGGTGCAATAGTGTACAAAACTATAGATACGTTTATGGGTTTTTTGGATGATGTAGATAGAATGCAACAAACTCCTTTCTCATTTCCAAATATTGGTATAACGTTTGTAGTCTGAAAGGGGCCACTTTAATTGTAGTATAGAAGTAGTGACATTGATACTCAGTATGATTTGTACTTTATGGGACCTTATTTATTATCTTGCAAGTTGCATATTGCTATATGTTTGTGCTATTTTTTTTTTACGAAACAACAAGACTTGGTTTCAAATGGATTCTAAGCTAGGCCTCATCTTCCATACAACGATAAATTCCTTGTAGTACGGAAATTGAGTAGATGAGGTTATTGTTGTATGTTAAAACGATTAGAGCCTTACTTTTCATGATAGCTTGGCAAAGTTTGTTTGGCTTATAGGAGATGGAAGGCCTTTCTTTTGGAAGTTCTATCTACAATATAATGTTGACTTTCACAGAGATGAGTTTTGTGATTCAATAATATAGAGTTTTGTATGAATAGAATAGATTGTAATGTGTACATTGTGAAAATCTCAGATCCAAAATATTAGATCTAGGCCAAGAATGATTCCACTTACACATTCCTTATATGTTAAAATACATCCACTAGCTTGCTAGTTTGACCAAAATCATTTACCAAAAGCACATAGAAGAAACAAATATTCATAACCTGAGAGATCTAAACCTAAGCAGCCTCTGTAAACAGCAAGCTCACATGTAATTCATTACCAATGTGCACATACATCAAGCACACAACATAATCTTTACACAAATATAGAAGAATGTTAAAAGGAGATGATAATATTTTTTCAAAATCTTCTCCAAACCAAAAAAAAAATATGGACAAAGGTTTTACTTTTTTCTTGCCTTTCAGCCTATTGATATGTGTGAAAGATGACTCTTTTTCCTCTCTCTAGAGTCATATAGCTCTAAAATAGAAATATGAACCCTCAACTATTATTTTTGGTCTATATGGCCAAATTATATCAAATAAATTGTATATTTTAATGACCAAAAGTACTTGGACTCATCTAAAAATAATATACTAGTATAATTTTACAAGTGTGAAAAAATCAATCAAGTTTATTTAGGAATTTGGCCTCTAAAACGTTTAGATAGGCAAGTATTGACAAATTTTCACGTATATAATATTAGTGATATGTGACTAATCAATCCGAGTGTATTTTAGGAGTTCTAGATTTGTTTTTATCCTCGAGTGCATGATATAGAGGACTTATGGATTGAAATCCATTGAACATTCCAAGATGAGCCAAGTCTTATTTGTTGAATCCTAGGAGTGATGTAAGATGAGTTTAGTGAAACATGTCACTCAAAAAAGTCAAGCTCAAGATCTAGAAATTCTTGAAACCTTGATATGGTGAGATCCATATTTGAACTCATCAAGTATATAGTTTGAGGCATTAAGCCTAAACAAATAAGTGTGGTCTATCGAAGTTCCCTCTCTTCTTTCGTCTTGTTTGAGTATTATGGGTCCATTTAGGATTGAAAGAAGCTATCACCTCCAAAATCATGTTGAATCATTCACGACTAGACAAAGTAGCTAGTGAAATGGTGTGCCACAGCGAGAAGAAATATGTAAATAAAGAATCATCATGATTTTGAGAAAAGCATTCTATGTTGTTTGCACAAGTTGCACACATTACAATAAAGATTTGCACACATTAAAGTACCATTATTGCTCCAAACTCCAAAAGAGAGATGACATTGTTCATTGCCTTGAAATCTTCATGACTTTGAGATAAGTATTTTATAGAATTTGGGCAATTTGTGCACATTAAAGTAGTGACAATAGTAGTTTTGACCATTATCGCACAAAATACCAAAAGAGATGACATCGTTCCTTACTTAACTGCACGAGTAACAATGACCCACCATGGTGACTCAATAGACATGTCACTATGGGAGGTGCACACACATAGATTGGGAGTTTTGGAGAGTCTTGATTTGGAAATGTTGTCATTGTATTGGTATTATTTTATAATGTTTTTTGAACATTTTTTAAAGGGCAATTGACAAAGACAATGTCTTTATGACAATTCTCAATCGATACAATAACTTTGTGGTATTATAAGATTTGTGAACCACAAATTCAATACTTCTATAATGACAAAAATATTATGATTAGAAAATTGACATGAGAAGATTTAGAAATGTGTATGAAATGATTTTGTGAATAGAAATAGATATTGTTTAATTGACGATAGTTCCCTGCAGTGGATTTATATTTTAAGTTTGAGAGAGATTTTTTTTATGAGATTTTAATTTATAATAACACATTTGATATTAGTTTGTGAGGCTAATATGAAATGTATAAAGTTGTAGTTGTTTTGAAAAATATTTGTGGTCCATGAAAATTTTGAAACTGTGAGTGGGTTTGATGTGTTTTGAGTATTTTACGATAGAATTTGATATAAGTTTGTGAGAATAGCGGTCTATTGTTTTGTTTTGAAGGAATGATGTTTGGTGGCTTTGGATTTTGTAGTAAAAGTAGATTGGAGAGGGAGCAGACCAATATTCATAAGTTGACGTAAATGGCATTAATGATTGCTGCAAATTGTCCATATATGGCCGTGTTGTGATTTGTATAAAGTAACCTTTAGATTTGAGAAGTATCTGAAGTCCATATTCGGAGATGAAATTTTAAGTTGGTGGAGTAGGTAGATTAAGCTTTAGATATCAATAATAAAGCTATCTATTATAGTTGTAGGCATAGTTTTGGGGATTGTTTGTAGCACATTATGGAGAGTTTTGTAGTTGCCTTTTTATGTTTGCTTTTGGATGCTTATACAAAGCTAGTATGTGCATTTGGAATCATGTTCCTTGTTGAATGTTGCGTGTGTTATTTCAATGTTGTTGGTGTTGATTTTTGTGGTTGTGGAGTGTTCATGTTAGCTTGAAGAAAATTAACAACGTATTATCAACAAACTAAATGTTATTGAAGCTTGAACTATTTCTTCAACCCCCTTAAGAGAACAACTCTCCTGCACAAATTAGAGATTGAATGTGGTCGAAGGTCACCTCATTGTGGCCTATCATGTAGGCCTGCCACATGGCAAACCATGCAGGCTTGGGGTTTGCCACGTGGCAATTGCTAAAGCACAATCAGGGGACGAACGCTACATTACCACCCAACCATACAGGTATTGCCACCTCACCCCTGTACGCTGGAGCTACAGACCACCATCAAGCAAGCTCGGATCTCATGTAAGCCATGGTGTCCCATACCACCATGCCTTACCCTCGACCCTCGCCTATTTGTCGCATGGCCTTCTCTTGGAGGATTTGGGCCTGGAGTGTGGCCACATGTTGTTTATGATATTGAGTTGGATGCTCTGCTTTCTTGAGCTGGCTTGACCAACTCCTGGCTCTCTTTCCTCTCTTTTTCTCTCTCTTGGTTTAGCCGTGCGACCTGATCAATCAAGGCCTACAGTGTTTGCCTTGCCACCAATTGGCCGTGAGATTGCTCAATAGCTTTGTCATAGAGCATCTGGTGAAGTTGTTGCTGAAGGCTCATTAAGGCGGTCCATCAACCCAATGCCTGGGTATCCCAGATGGCCGATGGTGGTAGAGTTACGATGGGCAGTGGGAGAGGTGTGGTTGCAGAGATGGTGTGGTGATTGGCGGAACAATGGCGGTGGAAACGGTGGCAACAATAGGAGTGATGATGGAGGTGATTGGAGCAGTGATGGTAGAAATGATTGTGGGGTGAATGAGAGACGAAACAGATGGAATAGAGATAGAGAGAGGGGATGAGGTGGCGATGGCAAGAGTGATGATGGTGAGAACTGTGGAAGCTATCGCAGTGGTGGAAACGGGGGAAGACACAATTGGAAGCACAGGGCTATGCACAGGGGACATGATCTGGATCATGGGAGATGAGTGGATGGGGCTGGTGTGTGTTTGAGTGAATGGCATAGGAGAGGAGGTGAAGGCCAGCTACCAACAATTGCGCAATTGAAACCTATCAGGATAGGTTGGTAGATGGAGAGGAGGGTGAGGGCATTCTTACACCTAGATGCACATGTAGGCGATGATGGTGATAAGACCACCACAGGTGATCCGTGAGGGGCGCTTGAAAGTAGCCTGCAACTCCTTTACGAGAAACGAGGCCCAATCATAAACTGTGTTCGGTCCACCCATCATTGTCATCATGACGATGACCTGCTTGGAGACGTGGAGGGGACGGTGGGAACTGACAATGATGGTGGCGGATAAAAAATTTATTGTGTCACGGAGATGTGGATTCTTGAGTCTCGAGATCAGGTACCCGTCGTTGGTTTTGGTTTTAATGTCGTCTTGGTCTAGATTAGAAAGACGGAGATGTTAAATTTGGCGAGTGTGTGGGTGGTTGGTAGGTGGTCGGAGTGCGGAAGAGTGAGGGCTATTGAAATCAGCTGCGGGTCATGGGGGATCACATGGTCCTGCCCTTTGTAGGTTACGGTAAACATGTCGATGGCGAAAGTGGAAAATGCTTGCTAGACTAGAGCAAGTTCCAGAAAAATGGACACTTGCATGTTATGGAAGCTTGCGGCAGTCAAGACTGCAAGGCAGTCGTCGGTATGAAGAGTGACAATCTCTTGCTCCATTAGTAGCGGCAGGATAGTGTACTGAGATGGTGCTCATGCAGCATGAGCAGGAGGTTGGCTGGCGAATCGGGGAGACATTTTTTTCTCCTCTCGGCCGGGGGACATGGAAGAGGTTGGGGAGGATGTAGAGGTGGATCCGGTCTGTTGGGATGAGGATGGTGAGGTAGAGGTATGTGATGATGTAGATGGGCTGGAAGAATGGCTGGGTGTGGTGACACTTCGTGTGACACGGAATCTTTGGCCAAGGAGCTCATTTTGCAGTGTATGTTGCTTACGTTGATCTTAGTAAGCATGAAAACTATGAGCTATTGGATCCATACGAAAGAAGAAAATTGTTGCATGATTCTAAGTTGCAACTTTCATTGGAAAAAATATCGGAAGCAGATTAGATACTGTTGAATTGTACTTTTTAAATATTTCTATTTGATATACAAAATTTTAGTGT
This sequence comes from Diphasiastrum complanatum, assembly GCA_029204225.1. NCBI lineage: Eukaryota > Viridiplantae > Streptophyta > Lycopodiopsida > Lycopodiales > Lycopodiaceae > Diphasiastrum > Diphasiastrum complanatum. The sequence goes on from CM055108.1 coordinate 24,884,863, forward strand.
GTGTCTATAGCCTACTGGCTTGTATAAATTTGCATGCTTTTTGAAATTTTTTATAATCCGTCGATTTTGTATTATGACGAATTTGGATTCTTTCGTAAAACCATTGAAAAAGTTGCAGTATATAGCTGTTTTTTGTGCTAGTCCCGCCATGTTGTGTACTTTTATAAACTTCTACTTTGTGTATACGTGTAGAACCTTCTTCTTCAAAATCTTAAGTTGCTGCAATAATTTCTTTCCAAATCGTGTATTGAACCTTAGATTGTTTGCTAGAATAATTTGATAAAAATCTTCGAGCTTTAGATCCTCCAATGCTCAGCTTGCATGGAATATTTCTTGTTTTACCTGATAACTTTTTATTTTAACGTGGCCTTTATGTAAGCCTGCTTTGGACAACACATCCTCTAATATGAAAATAGCCTCCTTTGCAGAGGCCTCTGGCTCGGAATTCCATGCAAACAGGATGTGAAGATATATTATTTTTTCTATAATACGCACCTCCGCATGCAATGTACAGATATAAACATTTTGTAGAGGAATCGGTAGTACAGGTTTCCAATTAGGATCTTCTCGATCTCTTGATATTCTTGTACTCCTTGTCATGTCTTTTGCTGTTTTCATGCAGTACAAACAAGGGTGTTTAGAGTTGGCGCCATGAGATACATTGAACATACATTTTAATGTCTTCAGATCTCCTGCTAAATGCCATTCAATGTTGAAAGTGCCAATTCCAGGAATATTGAGTGGAACTCCCTCCATGTGATTTTTTATGGTGGCAGGATATGATGTTCTATTAAATATCCATGAGAGAATGTTATGGTCTTCTTTCAGCAACTATAAGAGAATACAAAAACGTGATTAGCCTCATAATATTAACACAGAGAAGATTTTAGATATGAAATCCATATTCAAATGATTATCCCTATTTATTATGCGAAGGAACTGCTATACCTGAAATGCTGCCAACCACCAGATATTCATTTTCTGATTGAACACTGAAATTAAGGCCTTCTGATTCCTCTAAATTTGAAAGTGCTCTATTCATGATTGTGAGACTGACTCTTTCCATTTTTTGTCCTTTTATAATTTCAGACTCATTAAACTTGAGAACAACTATCAACTTATTATTGACATTCTCATTTGTAATACCGTAAAAATTTATGATGAATGTTAATAACTGACTAATGTCAATAAATAAATTGTTGGAATTGTTATATGCTAGACTTTCTCCTTTCGAGCAATACACTTCATTGATATGAGATGGATTACCAACTATTGTCTACATACCATGGTTTAACATGTCCCTATTTTTTTCAAGATGAAATGGTCGTGAGATTGGAAACCTTTTAATATTTACATGTGCAAATGCCTCATTTATCATCTTAAACATTGTTGCATACGCTTCTCTACTGATGCTAGAAAAGTCACATGCCCCCTGAAGCAATGTAGTGTCTAATATTTTTCCAACTTCATCCATAATGCTATCAGTAACTGAAGTCTTAATCTTTTTCATTTTGTTATTATTTAAGATTGATTTCATAGATTTAGAAGTCAAGATAGAGCCTAGTGAGTTTCCAATTGAAATCTCATCGGCCAAATGGTCTTCAACAACCAATGTTGATCTGCATTGCAAACATAATGTTCATAAAAATGTCGGTAGAAATTAGGACACTCATACGACAGCTGGGTGATGATCATCATGACACATCCAGAACTGACTCTTTCGAGAGTCATTACTATGTTGTTGTAGGAAGACACGTGGAGGAACGAAGCCTCAATAACTCCAAGGATGTTGTGAAGTGGCAAGAAGCTATGGAAAGCGAGTACAACTCACTTTTGACGAACCAGACCTGGACACTGGTCGACTTTCTTACTCACAAGAGAGTTATTGACAACAAGTGGATCTTCAAGAAGATCAACTCTGATGGTTCCATTGCAAAATGAAAAGAACGACTGGTAGCTAAAGGATTCACTCAAGTCCAATGAGTGGATTATCAAGAAATTTTCAGTCTTGCCATCAAGATAGAGTCTATCAGGACTCTGATTGCGTTAGCAGTCGTAGAAGACCTCGAAATGCACCAGATGGATGTCAAGACAACGTTTCTCAATGACAACGTCAAAGAGGAGCTGTATACCTTCCAACCAGAAGGATTCAAAGTCAAAAGCCAAGAGCACAAAGTGTGCAAACTACACAAAGCAATCTACGGTCTGAAGCAAGCCACAGGAGCATGGTTCGAAAGGATCAACTCTTACCTTATCTCATTGGGTTTTGCAAACACTTCAGTTGACTGTAATGTTTATTCCAAGCATATAGGTGTCCATTCAGTTCATATAGCGCTTTACATAGATGATGCATTCATTTTGTCTAATGACACTTCTCTACTGCACACTACTAAGAGTGTCTGTCAAAAGAATTTGACATGACTGATTTAGGAGCTGTTCATTCTTTACTAGAAATTCACATTACTAGAAATAGACTTCGAAAGAAGATCTATCTTAGCCAGCAGACATATCTAAAAGACATTTTAGAAAATTTCCATATGTCTGATTGCAAACCAATTGATATTCCAATGGATCCAAGTATAGTATCGACTAAACCTACTTGTGCTGATTTTAAAAGTGAAGTACTCGACTTAGCGAAGTACCCTTATCATTCACTTATAGGATCTTTGATGTACGCAATGCTGTGTACTAGACCAGATTTAGCATACACTGTTAGCGCATTAAGTCAATTTATGTCTAATCCTAGGATTTCTCATTGGAAAGCATTAAAAAGTGCGATGAGATATATTTAGGGAAGTTTAAATCACATTTTATTTTATGATGAAAATGCTATCAACCCACTCGTCCTGTGAGGCTACTCTGACTCAGATTGGGGAGGAACAATCTCCACTAGAAAATCTACCTCCGGGTTCTCTTTCTATCTGGGAAGGGGACCGATTTTGTGGAACTCAAGGAAGCAAAAGTCAGTCGTGCTTTCTTCGATCGAGGCAAAGTACATCGTAGCATGTCAACCTTCAAAAAAAGCTGTATGGATCAGGTTATTACTTCATGACTTACATCACACTCAGTTTAAAGCTACCACCATTCTATGTGACAACTTGAGTTGTATTTCGCTCGCATTGAATCCCAGATTTCATGGCAAATCTAAGCACATAGATATCTAGTATCATTTCCTTCGGGAGAAAGTTTTCTCAGGGCAAGTGATTCTTCAATACTGCTCCACAATAGAAATGGTTGTAGACATCTTCACCAAAGCGCTTCCCAGGAGCAAGCATCGAACCTGACGGACATACCAAGGCACCAACCGTGACCTTAAAGGGGACTGTTGGAAATTAAGTTGACGGTTGTCTCCTTGGTGAATACTAATTTCTATCTCAAGATTCTTCCTTCACGTGTACTGATCTTTGATCTAGGATCAGGTGAAATCCATTTTGGTTTCTATGTCTGCTCATCTGATACCTACAAGAATCACAACTTAGACAGCCGAACTATTTGAAGAACAACTACAATGGGCTTTTGGCTGATCTCTAGCAGGGTAACCAATGCTATCATTTTCATGTTCAGATGTTAAGTTCAATAGTTTGAAAAACATTGAAGACTTGGCCATCTTCAAGGACTTCCATGAATTAGCATTTAGAACAAGTCTACAGAAATACATTACTTTTTCGACAGTCTTCAGAAATACACTAAGTGTCGCAATAGTCTGCATAATTGAACTATGTTTTTCAACAGCTTTGATTTTTTCGCATTTTCTCGAAATGCAACACTTTAGCATAGTTCAACAGTTTAACTATTTTCAATACCTTCGTCGTTTTCGAATTTGCCCGAAATGCGACAAAACAGTTGCTTTATCAAATTGAACTATTTTACAAGACCTTTGTCTTTTTTGCAAAAATGTGCAAAACAGTGGCTTTATCAAATTGAACTGTTTTACAAGACCTTCGTCTTTTTTGCAAAGCTGCGCAAAACAGTTGCTTTATCAAATTGAACTGTTTTACAAGACCTTCGTCTTTTTTGCAAAAATGCGAAGAGAAAAAAAATCCCGAAGGTGGTCTATTTTCAAAGAGGAACGATTCCAGCCAGTTTCCAAAAATGCGAAGTGAGAGAAAAATGCAATGTCCTCATCCACGTCAACATTACCTACTCATTGATCGTGTACACATATTGTACAATTGTCATCACAAGCCAAATACTTCCAAGTACAACGGCTTGGATGACAAACATTTATTGTAATTAATAGATGGATGCAATCTATAAATGGATCATCCAAGTACATCGTAGATGATGCTCCGTCCATGAGACGAATGATTTTGAACCTCCCAGTTATGCTGTCATTCTGGTTGTAAGTGTCATTTGTTGTGCTTCAGTGTAACATAACAGCAATATGCTTTTCTATCTGTATCACATAGATGAATTCTTATTGTAATTTGAATGCACTTCATTGCTGTTTGATCACACTTGTTCACTCACTCTGATCAAAACATGGACGTCTACGACTCCTCAGCTTTTGATCAGACGATGGTTGTCTTTGACGCCTGAGGAACTTGCGCTATCATACTACTCTTTCAATCTATTTCCAAACTGAACTTCTTACTGAATCTAATATCCAATAATACCTCAAACCATTTCTAATCTCTTCAGTGGACTGTACTCATTCTGTTTTTGTGAGTATGAATTAATTTTTAAGATCCTATTTTGCACCAAAATATTTAAGCTGTGACTACACTTAGCATAAACAAGCTATTAGACTATTTTTGAATCTAGCAGTCCATTGTGACGGGAGAGCTGTTATGCAAATATTCCTGCTCTCTTCTCCGTTTGCATTCTCTATCCTCCTTAGCCCTATCAGATTGGTATCAGAGCCTAGCTCAAATAAACCAAGAGATAAAGTTTGTTCTTTTGTATTATTGTTAACATGTCTCATATTGGTAGCTCTTCATCTTCATCATCCAACGAAGCTAGAATCATTGACAAGTTCAATGGATCTAACTTCTATATCTGGAAGTTAAAACTTCAAATGATGTTAATAGATAGATATCTTTGGGATGTAGTAGAAGGTTCTGACCTCAAACCAGAAGACGGTGATCGAGCAAAGGCATGGAAGATCAAAGATCAGAAGGCCTTAGAATGTATTACACTCAATCTGGCCAACTCTCAAATATCTCATGTTACCACGTGCAAAACCTCTAAGGAAACACTTGATTTATTATCAAATCTATACGAGACTCATGATGTAACCACTAGGCTGCACCTTAGGAGAAAGTTCTTTACACTAAGCATGTCTGATTCTACTGCCATCACTTCTCACATCAATAGTTTCAAATCTTTAATGGATCAGTTATCAGGTGTAGGATGTGCTATTCAAGATGATAATGTCATTATGACCTTGTTTTTTTCTCCTCCAAAGTCGTATGAACACTTTGTGGTGATGATCTCCTCACACAACCCGGTCTCACTCTTCAAAAGCTGATTGGTCATCTTCTTCAAGAAGAAATGTAGAGAAAGACTAGTGGCCTGTCCATCAAAGACAAATCCATGGCCCTATACACCAAGAAGAAAGACTATTCCAAGGTCAAAATCAAGTGCAACAGCAGCAACAGAAGAAGCCTGACACTCAAGGTGAGAACAATGGATCGCACAAGAAGCTTTTCTATAGATATTGCAAGACAGCCAATCATGACATCAAAGAGCATCGTATCCGCATCTACAATGCGGCAAAGAAGCAACAACAGCAACAACCAGACTCCTCTAGAATATCTTTCTTTTGTGAATCATGCATCTATGGCAAACACTCTAGAAGCAAGTTTCCCAAATCACATTCCATCAAAACAAAGCATGTATTGGATCTTGTACATAGCGATCTTGTGGCCCAATGCCAACTCCGTCCTTAGGAGATGCAATCTATTTTATCACTTTTATAGATGATTATTCTAGATGGTCTACAGTCATGTTCATTAAGCACAAATCCAAAGCCTTTGAATTCTTCAAGAGATTCAAGGCGATCGCTGAGACTCAAACATCTACAAAAGTGAAAACTCTCCGAACTGATGGCGGCGACGAATGCCTCTCTAACAAGATGTGCGACTACCTGGCTGAACATGGTATTAGAAGACACCTATTCACCTCAACAGAATGGGATTGCAGACAGGAAGAATCGAACTCTTCTCAACTCAGCCAAATCCATGCTACACCAATCACATCTACCTGTGAAGTTCTGGGCAGAAGCTGCCACAACATGTTACGTGCAGAACAAATCTGTTAACAACAAAACTCCTTATGAAGTTGGGCATGGACACAAACCTAGTGTCAGCCATTTAAACATCTTTGGTTGTGTACGTTTTGTTCACATTCCTAAACAGCTTAGCAAGAAGCTGGATCATAGGACAATAAATGAATTTTCATTGGTTATCCTGATGAATATAAAGTTTACAATGTTTATGATCCTTCCACCAATGTAGTATTTGTCTCTAGGGATGTAATCTTCCAAAAACATACATACTATGATTTTAAACAGCCATCGATAAACAATGCTATGTCATTTCAACCTATTTTACGTAGGAAAGAAATCTGGGACATCTTAAGCACACTATACGAGTGCGAGATATAGCTTCCAAGGTACATCTCAGGAAGAAATTTTACTCCCTCAAGATGGCGAATGGTGATTCCTTGCAGAATCACATGAATTTTTTCAAGAACTTGCTAAGGCAAATGGCCGCTGTCGGATCTGTCATAGATGATCAAGACACAGTAATGCAACTGCTTACAAGCCTGCCAAGCTCATACGACAACTGGGTGATGATCATCACGACACATTCAGAACTGAGGGGCATCCTAACTTTAAATCTATGTCGTCTATGGTCAAGAAAGTGAAGGCTATTAGTCTTCCAAAATCTATTTCCAAAGATTTCAAGCCTTGTGAGGCTTGTGCCATTGCAAAACCACATAGAAAGCCATATCAGAAGTCTTTTATTAAGACTACTCCTCTTTTGGAGCTTATACACTTGGATGTTCATTTTTCCTCTTCTAAAAGTATTGGTGGTGCAACATGTTTTCTCACCTTTATTGATGACTTTATTGGATATACTTGGTTGCATCTACTTTCTTCAAAAGCTATGGCATTTGATCACTTCCTAATCTTCAGAGCTTATGTTGAGAAACAGTTTTCTTTCAAAGTTAAAGCTTTAAGATGTGATGGAGGAGGCGAATACATCTCCAACAAGTTTCATGAATGCTGTGAAGGTGTTCAAATGTTTTACTCACAAAATAGATAAATTTGGTATTGTGAGGTTGAATTTTTGAGACTGACAACCTCGACATTCCAATACTTATGCAGTAAAGAGAGAGTTTTCTTGTGCTTATTCTCCATCTCAAAATGGAGCTACTGAGTGGAAAAACAAATCTTTATGTGAATGTGCTATAGCAATCCGAGTTGAAGCTTCTTTGCCTATTGAATATTGGGGTGAAGCTATAAATTGTGCAAACTATTTGTGCAATAGATTACCTCACAATGCACTTGCTGGAAAATCACCTTTTGAAGTCTTGTTTAAGAAGAATCCTAAGGTTGATCACCTTAGAGTTTTTGGTTGTGCTTGCTTTGTTCATGTACCCTTGGAAACAAGGAAAAGAGATGATCCTAATTCTATTAAAGGGATCATGGTTGGGTATGCATCCAACAAGAAAGCTTACAGAATCTATGTTCCCTCTACCTCAACTACAATTGAGAGTAGGGATGTTATATTCCAAGAGGGGGTCAAAGAATTGAGGAGGAGTCACCTCGAATCTTTTCACCAAGGAGATCTCAAAGAGAAAGATTTGAGCCTAGGAAGCTTACATATGAAGATAGAGGCAAGCAAGTGGAACTCAACTCCACTAATTGTGCTTATTTTATTTCACATGAGGAGCCAAAGGATGTATATGATGCACTCAATTTGAAGGAATAGTATCTTGCCATGAAGGAGGAATATGATGCTTTGATGGCCAACAAGACATGGGAGCTTGTGGATCTTCCATCCAACAAGCACACCATTGCTTGCAAGTGGATTTTTCGAGTCAAGTATAATCAAGATGGCATAGTCAACAAGTACAAGGCTAGACTTTGTGCTAAGGGTTTTGCTCAAGTATATGGACTTGATTATGAGGAGACTTTTGCTCCAGTTGCAAAGATGGTATCAGTTAAAATCATAATTTCTATTGCTTGTTTTTTCAATTGGCAAATTCTTCAACTAGATGTTTCTAATGCATTTTTAAATGGATATCTAGAAGAAGAGATTTATATGGATCAACCTATTAGGTTCATCCATGACAAAGACAAAGTTTGCTTGCTCTTCAAAAGTCTATATGGACTAAATCAAGCTCCAAGATCATGGTATTCTCGACTTAACACCTTTCTTGAGTCACTAGGATTTAATCTTAGTAACTATCATCCTTCCTTGTATGTCAATTTTTTTGATAAAGATATTGTCATCATTCTTATTTATGTTGATGATATCATTCTAACAGGAAGTTGTATCAAGTTAGTTGAGGAAACCAAGATTGCACTTGGAAAAGAGTTCAAGATGCAAGATCTTGGAAAAATTCACTACATATTAGGATTAGAGATAACTTTCGTAAAGATAAAGCTTTTGTGTGTCAATCCAAGTATGCTCTTTCAATGTTAAAAGTTCAATATGTTAGATTGTAAGAATATAGAAACTCCTATGGAGCAAAATGTAAAAGACCCTAACAAAGGTGATGAAAGATCCTTCGTGGACATCACTCTTTTTAGGAGTCTTATAGGCTCCTTAATTTGGCTCACAATAACTAGACCTGACATAAGCTTTAGTGTTCATAAGTTGAGCCAGACTATGCAAAATCCTACTATTTATCATTGGAAAATGGCCAAGAGAGTGCTTAGATATATATCTTCAGCTTTTGATTATGGTTTATTGTATAAAAGTGAAGATCTTTCTATTGTTGGTTATTCTGACTCAGATTTTGCAAGTGATAGAGTAGATCGAAAATCTACAAGTGCTTATGTCATATATCTTGGAGGAAACTTGATATCTTGGCTTTCCAAAAAGCAAGATATTGTATCACTCTGATCTTGTGAAGCTGAGTATAAGACACTCACTACAACAACAAAGGAAGTGCTTTGGATCAAGAGGTTGCTAGTGGAGCTAAAGATAATCATGGAAGATGATCTACCTATGATCATGTGTGCCAATATTTCAGTCCAAGCCCTTGCCAACAACCCAATATTATATGCAAGGAGCAAACATATTGAAGTTGCACATCACTTCGTGAGAGAGAAGCTCATTGGAGGGGAAATCTACTTGGAGCACATCAACACATCATCTTGTATTGCTGATATGCTCACCAAACCTTTGAGCAAGAGTTCCTTTATCAAGCATAGAGCCAATCTTGGAGTAATACCAAGATCCATGTTCAAGTCAATATAGATTGTTTTTAGGAGGAGTGTTGAAATGGAAAAATAATCCATCTTGACTTTAGGCTTGCTACAAACATTGTACCATGCAAGTATGCTGTTCATAAATGCAAATGCCAAGTTTGGCCTAGATAGAACTCGATTTATATAAATTTGACATATCTAGTTTGATGATTACAACTTGCATATAGATTGTAGACTAGAATTAGCAAAAATATGCTAGTAGAAACTCGTGGCAATTCACATGCATTAATTGTAAGTGATCCATAGTGACATGCAAGGCATGCACAAAGTGAAATGGACACATGCATGATGATTTGTACATTTCTAGTCAGGACACTTGGAAAAAGTAGGTAGAGATTCATGTTGCATGAGATGTGACAAATGTCACATAGACTCTAGTTTTTCACTTTAGGATCCATCGGGGGTGGATCCATGTCAACGGGTTCAGGTAATATTTTGATTGATACGTTGACGAATTCCACTAGTTCAGGGAGATCCAAGGTGGATAATCTCCTATCAGATCTCAGATGTATACAATATAACAAAAAATAGGACTATTTTTGGTATTTTTATTTTGCGGCTGTTTTTGATCGTTTGAAAATAACAGAAAAACACAAATGGGTTTTGATAGTCAAAAGATATGGAAAAATCTAGTAATGGAAAGCGTGAGTAATAAGATTATAACTCGCTGAGCTGTCTACAGGTGCCTAATGATGTTCAGAACACTCTGGAAAAGTGACGAGTAAAGAGGAGCAATTGGCAAGTTATACTGGGCGTGAGTAGTAACTCTGATGGCGAGTAATAAATTATAACTCGTCGAGCTCTCATAGGATAGATCAGTATGTGTGTAGGCTTCAGCTCTGATGGCGAGTAAAAATAGTGAACAAAAAATGAAAAAACTCGATTGGTGAGTTATAAGTCCCTGATGGTGAGCTATAACAGGCGAGTAATAAAAAGGACGAGAATTAAAAAAAAAATGACAAAAAAATTCAAAATGGTGAGTAATAGCTCTGAGCGTGTTGGTGTTCTAATGTCATGAATAATGGAACACACATGTTGAAGCTCCTCTTTAGTCAATGTCCAAAGTGATTTTGGAGCATGATCTTCACCATCTTCTATCCAATATTCTTTTTTGGTGTTTGATTCTTTTAGATCATGCTTTGCAGCAATGGTATCTTTTTCACCAATCAAGTGCTCCTATATAGATTCACCCACATTTAAAAAAAAGATTAATTCCAATATTCCAAACGATGAAATATAGATAATCTTTTCATACCATCAATTGGCTTTTCTTGAGACTCCTCTCTTTGCCGTTCTTCCACAAACATCCTCTTTGGAGGTATTTCTCAACTCTTCCTCCAAAACCTCTTCCATGAATGTTTCTGAATGGATGGCCTTCGTGCAAGTATTCACGATGATTTTGATAAACAACTTTTTGGAGACTATTAGAATATCTTGCCACAAGATTTGGCCCACACAAAAAACAAGCATGTTTTCCGGCTGTTGTGAAACCCACCCAACAAATGGATACTTTCAATCAATAATCGAAAAAAGTACATGCCAAAAGACTAATTCTAGCAATAATATTGTAGTATATTATGTAAATGTCAAAAAGTAGTATGTAATTGTAAACAAACTCCTATGTACACAAAATAAACATTGACTGAATGATTACCTAAGCATTTACTTAATCCTGGATAGTCATGCATTGTCCACATTACAATGGCATGTAATGTAAAATCTCTCTCATGTAAGGGGCGCAAAATGTCATATGCTTTTATCCCTTTCCACAAATCTTCCAACTCGTCAATAAGCTGTTCAAGATACACATCCATGTTGTTAACCTTGCGTTGGCCAAGAATAAGAAGTGCCAACATAATGTATCCCTTTTTTGTACTTAACCAAGGTGGAATATTATAACTTTACGTCAAACAGGCCAAATGGACCACATAGTTGCTCGTACACCAAAGGGGTTCACACCATATGTTGCAAGACCAAATCTCATATTCTAGTAGCATTGCTATCAAGATAGTTGCTTGGGTGGGGCAACACATAAAGATGCCCTAAAGATGTTATGGTCCATATGGCCTCTCGTAGTAATATCTCAATTTGAAATTTAACATAATAAATGTCTTCTTCTTTCAAACCTTTACCAAAATCACTTGACCAAGAATCCATTGTTTCAATTTGAGCTAATTTAGTATAATATTCATCATGTCCTAAATTTCCATTAAGTATCATGAACTTGCAATTTGAATATGCTAGTACTGTAAGCCAAACTTCTCAACAATATTGTTAGTTTTATTTCATCCTTGTAGATAGTGTGCGTAAACCTATCTCAACTAATTTAAAGACTACATAGCAGTCAATGTTCAAAGCTTTCAGTTTGAACTCTTGTCCAAGATGAATGATGATCTCACTCAGTCTTTCTTTCAGAATGGAATGATCAAAATCAAATAATCAGTCATATACTCAATTGGTTGATTGCCCACTCAATCACTCATTTGATTAATTAATACTTGGATCGAGTTACTTAGTGACAAATCTCTTTGGATTGGCCCAGTGTGCCATGGTATCTCACAACGAGCAATCACAATGAGGTCCATACTGACAATGTTAGGCATCTCGATGTCTAGATTCAGAGTAACTCTTAATTTCAATCTGTCATATGTGACAAGGTCAGTTGCAATCTTGCAATATACTTTGGGAGTTCGGCTTACATGGCCAACTTGTTTGATACTTCCAGTCTTAGGACAACTAGGATCAACATATTCTACTTCTACATTTGATTTTGAAAGGTACGTCTCATTTGTGAATACTAGTACGTGGATGGTTCCTATGGTCACAATTCTATCATAGTCATTGTTGGCATTCTCATAATGAGCTAGAAAGATATTCTCATTACCAAAGGTATGTTTCATGGGTGTTCCACCCCGCTCTCTACAATTAGTCTCTTTAGGGCCCTTAATCGTTTGGCTCAAGTTGTTGAGTGTGATTCAAGGGTAGGTAATTAAGATGGTTGTGAAATCAGATTCGTCTCCCTTGAAATATGCATTCGCCCTTTCTATCTATGGTTGCTTTGTATGCAAGATGATGTTCCTCATTCAATTCCCCTCATATAGCTATGAAACTGACACTTGGATTCGCTCACAATTGTATTAGAAAAGTCTAGGTCCATTCACATTCATATGACTATCTCAGTTGATTAATACCTGATGCAAATCTATAGTTTTATCGATCATAGAGTCAATCACTTGATATAATACTCAATTATTTAATTAATTGATAGATTATCAAGTAGGACGATTATATGTATGATCGAGTGATTGCTCGATAAAATGATCAAAACAATGTCAATCAATCATATTCTCGACGACATTAATCAACATGTTTATTACAATTGTAAATGATATTTCAATTAATTAGTATGAGTTTATATAAGGTTATAAAGGTCACACACCAACAACTAGAAAAAATATCATATAGGTCACATATCACTAAGGTCTTCAATATATCATAAATGCTCTTGATCATGGATCTAAATGACCCTATGCAACTACCATTTAGGAGGTCCATGACAAAAAATCATGTTTTCAATTTGACCATATAATTATGTCATGAAATCACATCAAATCTATGACACCTAGATTTTTAACAAATCTAGATTTTCATGACATCATTGATTTGATATAATATTGTGTCATAAAATCTCAAAAGATTTGTCAAATTAGTTGTTTAATAAAAACAAGTACTATCATTATTTGTCTTTTATGTCAAATCTCAAAAAAAAAATTCATAAATATATAAGATTTGTAAAAATTAAGTACTACATAATGACCCATGATTTTATCTTAAATGGTCAATCATATTATATGCTCATTTGTGTGATTTAGAGAGAGAGAGAGAGAGAGAGAGAGAGAGAGAGAGAGAGAGACCTACCAGGAAACAAATGATGAATAAGAGTGTGTGTGGGTAAAGTATAATTTGAATTTGGAGTGGGCCCCTAGATGTATGCATGGGGAGGAGGGCTGCTTTTTCCCATACATGCATCCTCCTCCCCATGGGGCCCCTCACCCATGCATGCAAAAGTGTATATAAGTTTAGATATATATATATATATATATATATATATATATATATATATATATATATATGGGTATGCCCGTCGTTGACGGCGGCCGACGATCTGGGTGATAGCTTGTGGTCGAGATGTGTGGATGATGCTCAAAGCCGGCAATTGATGATCTACTTAGCCATCCTCCTCCTCCCCATGGTCTGTGACACAACATTCTTTTTATTTTCAATTTATTTTGCGAGACGACGCATTGCGGGTGCCCCTCCATGTTGCCGAGGAGACATGGGTGGGGGAATGTAGCCCTCTCTCCCACCCTAAAAAAAATGTAAATCCTCTCCTTCCTCCCCTCACACCCACTACCCTCCCTCCGCCAAAAAAAATAAAACAAACAAAACAAAAGAAACTTTTTTCTGGGGCTCGGGGATGGGGCCTCTTTATTTTTTCGAGGGGAGGAGAGGAAGTGCAAAAAAAATAAAGAGCCCCCTTAAGAAGACAGTTGTCCCCCACATATCAAAGATTGAATGTGTTCGGAGGTCGCCTCATCGTGGCCTGTCATGTATGCCTACCACATGGCAAATGAAGACTTGGGGTTTGTCACGTGGCAAGCCACAAAGGCCTACCATAGGCTTTGTGTAGCAGGCCACATATGCATGTCATAGGCATGCTTTTTGCCAAGCTTGTCGCAGGCTGCCACATGGCAAGCCATGTAGGTCGAACACATGGCAAATTATGTAGACTTGGGGTTGCCACGTGGCAAACCACGTAGGCATACCATAGGCTTGCGTGGCGAACCAACCAGGCTCTACCACGTAGGCTTGAGTGGAGAGAGAGAGAGAGAGAGAGAGAGAGAGAGAGAGAGAGAGAGAGAGAGAGAGAGAGAGAGAGAGAGAGAGAGAGAGAGAGAGAGAGAGAGAGAGAGAGAGAGAGAGAGAGAGAGAGGGCTCAAAAGTTGTCACATAGGCTTGCCACGTGGAAAGCCATGTAAGTAAGACTACCACAGGCTTGTGTAGCATGCCACAGGTCTGCTATCTACCAAGCCTATCGTAGACTACCACGTGGGCAAGCCGTGTAGGCCTACCCCATGGCAAGTCATGTAAGCTTGGGATTGCCATGTGGCAAACCATGTAGTTCTAACTTAGGCTTGCGTGGAAAACCAACTAGGCTCTACCACATAGGCCTAAGTGGACATAGAGAGAGAGAGAGAGAGAGAATTGGGGCTCAAAAGTTGCCACATGGTGCATGGGAAGCCACGTAGGCCTACCACATGGAAAACCATGTAGGCTTGGGACTGGCCATGTGGCAAGCCACGTAGGCCTACCACAGACTTGTAATACTCATTAATAGTTGTTCAATGGCACCCCAACAAGTTAAAATAGTATTCACACCTATTACCTTTCATTTTTTATCATCAGAGAAAATAAAAAATTACTTGGTAGTAATACTCATGTTTCATACAAATTGATTCATTGTCATCTACTGCCGACGAGTTAAAATTACTAACTCACAATTCTCGCTTTTTTTTGTTTGTCTCGCCATGAACTTATTTTTGCTTATCTCTTTTCTAGTGGCTTGTAGTCATAATTTCTTATCAAAATATTGATCGGCGAGTAAAATTGATAGTACTCACCTCTTACTTACTATTAGATAAGATTTGAAAATTATGCAATTGATATTGATTTGATTGATCATCATTTATTCCACCTTATTTTATGATTTTTACTTTTTATATATTATTTTTTTCTTGTGCTAATTCATTTACTTAGAGAGGGCCGAGAAGTACATCCATATTACAAGTCACTAGCAATATGGGATCACTTGGATCATTCCTCTTGGAAGCTACTGAGAGGGTGAATTCTACAAACTACTCAATATGGAAAGTAAGGATGGAGTCACTCCTAGTGCTCCAAGACCTTTATGATCTTGTCTTGGATGAAGAGGATGAGAACCTCTAGGAGCACAAGAATTGGTGAAGTACAAGAAGAGGGCAAGAGTAGCATTACATTGTGTGAAAATGAATGTTAGTATTGATCTTCTCAAGGAAGTTTCTACTTGCACTTCAGCCAAGGAAACTTGAGATTCTTTAAAAGCTATATATGAATTCAACAACACTTCAAGAATGCTTATGCTAGCAAACCAAGTCTTGCAAAGCATGAGAGAAG
Organism: Diphasiastrum complanatum; assembly: GCA_029204225.1. Taxonomy (NCBI): domain Eukaryota; kingdom Viridiplantae; phylum Streptophyta; class Lycopodiopsida; order Lycopodiales; family Lycopodiaceae; genus Diphasiastrum; species Diphasiastrum complanatum. The sequence goes on from CM055108.1 coordinate 24,900,524, forward strand.
TGATGAAAGTGCACAAGAATATGTGCTAAGAATCAAATCTCTCAACAAGGAACTTGCTTCAATAGGAGATAAGATTCATGATAATGAACTTGCTCAAGTGATCTTAAATGGACTTGGAGATGAGTACTCCAACTTGGTCCAAAATTTTGCCATTCAAGATAGTTTACCTTCTATTGACAATCTACATAGTGTGCTTGTGGCCAAGGAGTGTAGAGTCCAACATGCCAAGAGTAGGATGAGTTCCTTGTCCTTGCATGATGGTTCAGCATGTTGAAGAACTTCTGATGCTTGATTTTGGGAAGCGCTTTGGTGAAGATGTCTACGACCATTTCTGTTGTGGATCAGTATTGAATGATCACGTGCCTTGAGAAAACTTTCTCCCAAATGAAATGATACTGGATTTCTATGTGCTTGGATTTGCCATGAAATCTGGGATTCAGTGATAGTGAAATACAGCTTAAGTTGTCACACAGAATGGTGGTAGCATTGAACTGAGAGTGATGTAAGTTGTGAAGTAACAACCTGATCCATACAGCTTCTTTTGAAGCTTGACATGCTGCGATGTACTCTGCCTCAGTCAAAGAAAGCGCAACCGATTTCTGCTTCCTTGAGTTCCACGAAATTGGCCCCCTTGCCAGATAGAAACAGAACCCGGAGGTAGATTTTCTGGTAGAGACTATTCCTCCCCAATCTAAGTCGGAGTAGCCTCGTAGGATGAGTGGGTCGATAGCATTTCCATCATAACATAAAATGTGATCTAAACTTTCCTGAATATATCTCATCACTCTCTTTAATGATTTCCAATGAGAGATCCCTAGGATTAGACATGAATTGACTTAACGTGCTAACAGTGTATGCTAAATATAGTCTAATGCACAGCATTGCATACATCAAAGATCCTATTAGTGAATGATAAGGGTACTTCGCTATGTTGAGTACTTAACTATCAGAATCAGCACAAGTAGGTTTAGTCAATACTATATCCATTGGAGTATCAATTGGTTTGCAATCAGACATATGAAATTTTTCTAAAATGCCTTTTAGATATGTCTGCTGGTTAAGATAGATCTTTTGCTGAAGCCTATTTCTAGTAATGTGAATTCCTAGCAAAGAATGGACAACTCCTAAATCAGTCATGTCAAATTTCTTTGACACATCACTCTTAGTAGTGTGCAGAAGAGAAGTGTCGTTAGACAAAAAAAATGCATCATCTACATAAAGAGCTATGTGAACTGAATTGGTTCCTATATGCTTCGAATAAACATTATAGTCAGCTGAATTGTTTGCAAATCCCAATTGAATGAGATAAGAGTTGATTCTATCGAACCATGCTCTTGCGGCCTGTTTCAGACCGTAGCTTGCACACTTTATGCTCTTGGCCTTTGACTTTGAATCCTTCTGGTTGGAAGGTATACTGCTCCTCTTCGACGTTGCCATTGAGAAATGTTGTTTTGACATCCATTTGGTACATTTCGAGGTCTTCAGCGGCTGCTAACATAATCAGAGTCCTGATGGACTGCATCTTGACGACAGGACTAAAAATTTCTTGATAATCCACTCCTTGAACTTAAGTGAATCCTTTAGCCACCAGTCATGCTTTCCATTTAGCAATGGAATCATCAGAGTTGATCTTCTTCTTGAAGATCCACTTGTTCTCGATAACTCTCTTGTGAGTGGGGAAGTTGACCAGTGTCCAGGTCTGATTCGTCAAAAGTGAGTTGTACTCGCTTTCCATAGCTTCTTGCCACTTCACAACATCCTTGGAGTTAATTGCTTCGGCTAGGCTCTCTAGTTCTTCTGATGAAGTCCAGAATGATTGAGGTGTATACCTCTCAGGGACTGTCCGAGTCTATGAGGATCTGCAGATGTTTGGTTGACCAGGATGTGATGACGCTTCTTTTTTAATTTCTCTAGATCTGCGTCTACTGCTCGGCTTCCATAGCTATAGTTGCAGGTTCTGTAGAAGAAACATTATTGTTGGAAGATTCCATGCTATGTAAAATAGGATGAAATGACATAGCATCATTTATCAATGGTTGTTTGAAATCATAGTATGTATGTTCTTGAGATATTACATCTCTAGAGACAAATACTACATTGGTGGATGGATCATAAACTTTATAAGCTTTATGTTCATCAGGATAGCCAATGAAAATACATTTATTTGTCCTATGATCTAGCTTCTTTCTAAGCTATTTAGGAATGTGAACAAAACATATACAACCAAAGATCTTTAAATCGCTGACGCTAGGCTTGTGCCCATGCCAAAATGGTGCTGAATCTATTCTACACGTAATAGGCTGTGGCAGTAGCTTCTGCCCAGAACTTCGCAGGTAGGTGTGCTTGATGTAGCATGGATCTGGCTGAGTTTAGAAGAGTTCGGTTCTTTCTTTTTACAATCTCGTTCTATTGAGGTGAATAGGAAGTAGTGAACTGTCTTCTAATACCATGTTCAGCCATGTATTCGGACATCTCGTTAGAGAGGTATTCGCCGCCACCATTAGTTCATAGTGCTTTCACTTTTGTAGACGTTGTGTCTCGGCCATGGTCTTGAATCTCTTGAAGCATTCAAAGGCTTCAGATTTGTGCTTAATGAACATGACTGTAGACCATTTGAAATAATCATGTATGAATGTGATAAAATAGATTGCATCTCCTAAGGACGAAGTTGGCATTGGACCACAAAGATCGCTATGTACAAGATCCAATACATGCTTTGTTTTGATGGAATGTGATTTGGGAAACTTGCTTCTAGAGTGTTTGCCATAGACGCATGATTCACAAAAGAAAGATTTCCTATCTAATGAAGAAGGGAAATACAATCCATCAACTAAGTTATTACAATGTATATAGGAAAGTGATATTGTATTCAAGTGTCCAAATCGACTATGCCACAGAATAGTATTGTGACAAATGCAAAAAATATGCTTGGTCAAGGCCAAAATCATGTATTTAGGATGATTACACATGTGTGGAGCCTTTTCCCACATGTAAAATTAGTGTACTTGTCATGTACCATAATCATATAGGTTGTACATATGATTTAATTCAAGTTCTAGTGGCTAAAAAGGCCAAAAACTAGTTTTCTAGACATATGACACATGGCATCAATCTATTGATTGCATGAGCCACATCCATAGGTTAAGTGTTACATCCCATGTGTAGAGGACAGCTCACACGTGTGGAATAAGCTGAAGTAGGCAAGTTTTGACTTCTAAAATACCAAAAGTGCTCAAAATAAAAAGTTTGATCCAAGTGTCAATTTTGCATGATGATTCACCATATGACAAAGCATCCTCACACGTGTGAGATCTTATGCATGATCAGTACCTTGAACTCCAAGAAGTGTATATATAGAGGCATATTTGGCCATAATCAATATGAAACATCAATCTTGATTTTGGAAGCAATTTTGTGTCAATCTAGATCTCCATTTGCCTTCTTTTGTTTTGAATGTTTTGAGTTTCTATCATAGTGTACTTTGTTTTCAGGTTGGAGTCCGTACTCTGACAGGTTTTCACATGTGTGAAACCAACAATCACATTTACCTTCATTAATGATTGTTCTTGTTAGATTTTCATGCCTAGAATTGATCTAGATTGATCCACATCTTGTGTAGATTGATAGATCAATTGTATCTAACATCCAATCCCTCTTGTGGATCAGATTAGGATCCATTCTTGGTCCTATTTTGCAGATTTCCACATGGTATCAGAGCCAAGTACAAGAGAATTTATTGATATTGATGGGTTTGATCCAAAACTAAGCCCAAATTAGCAAGTTTTTGGAAACTAGCTAATTTTTGTGTAGCGAGTTGGATTTGATAGGTATTATTAAAAATTTTGGACCAGAACTTGTTGTGGGTTGTAAGAATACTTTTCACACATGCGAGGCCGTACAGGTCCAATTTTGGTTGACAAAATTCAAAAATTTGTATAGTTTGACTCACACATCCAAATTGAGAGATTTTTAGTGCAAAATCAAGCTTTTTCTATAGAGATTCTATTCCTATGATTTGTTCTTGGATTAGATCAATCCAAAAATTAAATTTGAAGCTTGAATCAGGTGCATTAAATGAGTTTCTCTGATTTTTTGAGTGCATGTTGAAGTTGAGAGAGATATTGCCAAAAATCATAGATTAAGGAGTGATTTTGCAAGATTGAGACTAGAATCTAGATTTTCATCATTCTAGATTGGTTCATGAGTGATAGGATTGAGTCTATATAAGCTTTCAAGTTGCTAAAAGACTTTAGGTTCAGATTTCTTAGAGAAACCATAAGAGTTTCTAGTGCTATGATGGTGATGAAAATGCTAACTTTTTCTTGAAAGGCAAGAAGAAAAAGTTTCCAACCAAGAAGACTCAAGACATGGAGATGGAGAGCAAGGATGGAGCATCAAGTTCCAAAGGCAAGAGCAAGAAGGACAAGAAGAAGCTAAAATGTTACTTTTGTGAAAAAAGAAAAAAAAAAGAAGAACATTTTGCATATAAGTGCTACACGAAGAAGAATGCCCAAGAGAAGGACAATCAAGGCAATCTTGTGCTAGAGGAGGAGGAGGAAGAGTGCAATCTATCTTTGATGGTATCCTCACCACAAACATCTAATCAAGACACTTGGTGGATTGATAGTGGGGCAAGTTCTCACATGACTCACCAAAAAGACTACTTTTCTAATCTACTTTCTTACAATAGTTCTAAGAGATTTATCTTCACTGCAAGTGATCAAGAATGTGAGATTGTAGGTTTTGGATCCATTCCTTTATGTCTAGGATCATCTGAAAAAGTAGATCTAGACAATGTTCTTAATGTACCTTCTATTACAAAGAACTTGTTGAGTGTAGGACAACTTATGGATAGTGGATTAGATGTACATTTCAAGCATGGAGCATGTTCTATCTTGAAAGATGAAAAATGTGTTGCTACTGGTTTCAAGCAAGGGAGGTTATTCAAATTAGATGCTAATGTGATGGTTGGAAGTATGAACATGGCAAGGGAGGAGCTCAGTCAAGTGGAATTATGGCACAAAAGGTTAGGCCATCCTAACTACAAAGCTATGGAGACCATGGTGACAAAGGAGCTAGCAAGAGGACTTCCCAAAACCATATCCAAGTGTGGCAAGCTTTGTGAAGCCTGTGGACTCCCCAAATCTCATAAGCTACCTTTCAAGAGATCTTTGACAAGATCTAACTCTCCTCTTGACCTTATACACTCGGATGTTCATTCATTTTCACATGAATCAAATGGTGGAGCTCTTATGTATGTCACTTTTATTGATGATAGATCAAGATACTCTTGGGTTTATATCTTGTCTAAGAAAAGTGAAGTTTTTGAGTCCTTTGTAAAGTTCAAAACTCTTGTGGAAAAACAACAAGAAGTGATAATGGAGGGGAGTACATATCCAATAGGATGAAAGATTTTTGTGAAACTAATGGCATTAGGAGAGAGTTTACTTGCACATATACTCCACAACAAAATGGAGTAGCTGAGAGAAAGAATAGGACACTATGTGAGTGTGCTAAAGCTTTGAGATTAGATGCATCCCTTCCTATTTCATTTTGGGGATAAGCTATTTTATGTGCAAACTTTCTATGCAATAGAATGACTAATAGTGCCATTAAAGGACTTACACCTTATGAAATATTGTATGGCAAAAAGCCAAATCTTAGTGATTTGAAAGTTTTTGGATGTACTTGTTATGTACATATTCCTTTAGAAACAAGGAAAAAGGAAGATGCCACTTTATTCAAAGGCATCTTTGTTGGTTATAGTGAAAAGAGTAAAGCTTATAGGATATTTGATCCTATTACCAAGAAAGTTGTTGTAAGTAGAGATGTATTTTTTGATGAATCTCTCCAAGCCAAAGGAAAGGTGACTTCCAACAACACTCAACTTGTCAAGGATCATGCTATGGCCGAGGAGGAGCTTCATGAAGATGAAGACCAAGTGGAACTTACTCAAAGTCCAAGGGTGCCAAGAAGATCAACAAGGACAAGGATTGAGCCATCAAGGCTCACTTATAGTGACAAAGGGGAGCAAAGAGAAGATTCTCAACTACTCAACTCTTATATTTTCTTGACTACTATGCTTGAAGAACCAACTAGTTTTGAGAAAGCAAATAAGTCTTAATATTGGAGGAAAGCTATGCAAGTAGAGTTTGATGCATTAATGGAAAATCAAACTTGGAAGCTTGTTGATCTACCTTATGGAAAGAAGCCTCTTACTTGTAAATGGATATATAGATTGAAATATAATCAAGATGGTTTCATTCATAAGTATAAAGCTAGACTTGTAGCAAAAGGTTTTTTGCAAGTCAAAGGCATAGATTATGATGAAACCTTTGCACCTGTTGCAAAGCTTGTGACCATTAGATTAATCATATGTCTTGCTACTTCTTTCAAATGGGAGCTCTTCCAACTGATGTGACAAATGCTTTCTTGAATGGATTCTTGGAAGAGGAAATCTACATGTGCCAACCCGAGGGCTTCATCAAAGATGGAGAAGAAGACAAGGTGTACACAGATAGAAAAACATGTTGCTGCTATATTACATTGAATCACAATAAAATAGCAATTACAACAAAAAATGACGGCGTAACTGGGAGGCTCAAATAATACATCTCATGGACAAAGCTTCAAGTAATTTGTGCTGGGATGATCTATTTATAGATTGCATCCATGTATTAACTACATTAAGTGTTTGTCACCTAATTAGATAAGCTGTTGTACTTGGAAGTATGTGGCTTTTGTGACAACTGTACACGGTATATACGATCAACGAATTAGGAATGTTGACGAGGACATAAAAAATTCTCTCACTTCGCATTTTACGTGAAGTGGTTTTCTCTCACTTCGCAAATTTCGGGAAGTGGCTGGACACGTCCTTCCTTCAAAATAGACGACCTTCGATTTTTCTCGCTCTTCAGGTTATTCGCGAAAAAGTCAAAGGTGCCCTAAAACAGTTCAAGTCTTGAAGTAGATGACCTTCGGAAATTTTTCTCTCTCTTTGCATTTTGCAAAAAAGCCGAAGGTGCCCTAAAATGGTTGAACTTTGAACTGTGCCTAAGTGTCGCATTTCAGGGAAATGCGAAAAAGGCGAAGCTGTTGCAAAATAGTTTAAACTGTTGAACTATGCTAGTTTCACATTTCGGGGAAATGCAAAAAAGCTGACACTGTGGAAAACATAGTTCATTTTTGTAGACTGTCGCGACACTTAGAGTATTTCTGCAGACTGTCACGACACTTAGAGTAATTTTGCATATTGTCGCAAAAGTAATGTATTTCTGCAGACTTGTTCTAAATGCTAATTTCGTGGAAGTCCTTGAAGATGGCCAAGTCTTCAATGACTTCAAATTATTGAACTTAACATCTGAACTTAAAATTATGATAGGATTGGTTACCCTTTGCTGGAGATCAACCGAAAGACCGTTGTAGACGTTCTTCAAATAAATTGGTTGTGTGAGTTGTAATTCCAATGAGACAACTGTGGGTTTAATTTCCAACAGAAGTCCATTCTATCAGTAATTCACATTGATTTATGTTGTCCTATGAGCGTACTACCCTCCTTGGGTCAAGCTCTATATTTTATCACATTCAATGATGACTACTCCCGGTTCACCAGAATTATGTTCATAAAGAACAAGTCAGAAGCATTCAATTGCTTCAAAGAATTCAAGCAACATGCTGAGAATCAGATTGGTCAGAGAATCAAGGCCCTGCGGTCTGATTCAGGGGGAGAGTAAATATAAAATGAAATGGCGGACTACTTATCATCATGTGGCGTGCACCATCAGTTTACAGCCAGCTACACTCCACAGCAGAATGGCGTAGCTGAGCGAAAGAACCGAACACTATTGGAAGCTGCACGATCCATCACTGTCAATGCTCAATTACTCCACAACTTTTGGGCTGAAGCAATTTCTACAGCTAGCTATATGCAAAATTATTCTAGCACGAAGGCAGTCGACTCCAAGACACTCTTTGAAGCCTACTACAGCTACAAACCACATATACATATATTGGGATGTCTCTGCTATGCTCAAATTCCGTCTGATCTGAGAAAGAAGTTAGACCCAGTAAGTTGTAAGTATATCTATCGACTATTCAATGTCACACAAGGCATATCGTATCTATGATGTTGATACAGGTCAGATCTCAGTCAGCCATGATTTTGTATTTCTTGAAGACAAATTTCATGATTTCAAGCAGAAGCAGCCAATGCAGGAGTCTGTCACAACAGCTCCATTCTCCATCGATAGGCATCGACCTACGAATGTTCAAATGCAGGAGTTTGTCCCAACAGCTCCATTTACCATCGATGGGCCTAGACCCACGATTGTTCAACCACAAGCTAAAGCTATCTCAGTCATTTACCCAGGAGAAACATCCACTCAAGCACTTGCAGTACGAAGGTCTGCAAGACAACGACAACAACCTGATCGTTTTGTCCCCCCTTAGGCTTTCATCAGTCATGATGAACTTGCCACTGTTGCGGAAGCATTGTCAATGCCCAATGCAGACGAATGGAAAGCTGCCATGGATGTTGAGTACCATCCTTGATGAAGAACAAGACCTTGAGTCTTGTTAATCCTCCTGTAAGTATTAAACCTATTGACTCTAAATGGATCTTCAAGCTAAAGCTTAAGACAGATGGATCAATATCCAAATGAAAAGCTCGTTTAGTGGTTAAAGGATTTGAGCAAGTTTATAGAATAGATTACACTGACACCTTTGCTGGCTATAGTTGTTGTAGAGGATCTGGACATTCACCAGATGGACGTCCAGTTAGCGTTCCTTCATGGATATATACAAGAAGACATATTCATTTATCAACCAGAAGGTTACGTCCTTCAAGACCAAGAGCATTTGGTATGTAAATTGCATAAGGCACTATATGGCCTCAAGCAAGCTCCTCGGGCTTGGTATGAAAGAATCAACCACTTGTTGCAGCATAATTTTACTTCTTGCTTCGCATACTCTAATGCATATCTCAAACGAAAAGGATCAAGCTATGTTATAATAGCATTATACATTGATGATTCCTCTGATTTAGGCCCAGTCCATTACCTACTCGGTATGGAGATTCACAGAGATCGCGCAAGCAGAAGAATTGTGAAAAATACAGATCCTAAGTGGATCTAAACTCCAAGATCATTGGCTTGAATGCTTGCACTCCAAACTACATAAGCTAGGAATTGGCAACACATTCTATGCTACCTAGAATGCAAAGAACTTGATCAAAAAGCATTTATCACAAATGGAAACTTTCATAAACATCAAGTGCGGCCCAAAATAGCATTATACAGTCCATAATACATCAGCCTATCACTTTTGGAAAGCACCTAAGATCATACACAATAGCTTGAAGACAATACACACAACAATGCTCTCAATGGAGGAAGAAACAATGACAATGATCTATTGATCTCAATGAAGCATACAAAAGGTTTCTCCAACCTGTTCTCCACGACTTCCCTACTATTTATGGATGAGGAAGATGACTCTCTCTCCTCTCTCTAGAAGGTACTTGACCCTAGATATTCCCTATATAGGAAAAATAGCTAAAAATGGCTTATATGACCAAAATACATCAAAATGGTCTCATTTTGAAGGGTATGAAGTTTGACACTTCATCATACTGAAAAAATACAGTAAATAAAAACATTGTGGCCTGGTTCACACGTGTGAAACTCCAGAACCAAAACTATTTACAATTTTAGCCAATTTAGGCCTCAAACTAGCTAGGAAATGTTGACAATTTTCACACTCCCTCTTCAACATTGGATGCTAGTTTCAACATAGTCTTTGAGCATATTCCAAGATTAGATCTATGCATTAAATATAGGTCCTTTCCCAATGGTTTGGTGAAGATATCAGCCACACACTCCTTTGAAGAGACATGTTGAAGCTCCACCTCTTTGGCAATGACTTGATCTCTCACAAAATGGTGAGCAATCTCAATGTGCTTGCTCCTTGCATGAAAAACAGGATTGCTTGCCAAGCTTTGGGCTGAAAGGTTATCACAAAGTATGATTGGAGTCTTCTCTGGTTCCAGCAAGTGAAGATCCAATAACATCCTCTTGATCCAAAGAATCTCCTTGGTGCATGTTGTTAATGCCTTGTACTCGGCTTCGGTGGAAGATAGAGAGATAGTTGGTTGCTTCTTTGATAGCCATGAGACCACTCCATCTCCAAGATAGATTGCAAAGGCACTTGTTGACTTCCTATCCATTTGATCACCTGCAAAATCTGAATCTGAAAATCCACAAAGGTTAGGTGTAGTACCTCCATACAAGATGCCAAAATCTCTAGATCCCGAGATGTATCTAAGTACTCTCTTTCCTAGCTTCCAATGAGCCTCACTAGGATCTTGCATAAATTGACTTAGTTTACCAACCACAAAGCTTAGATCAGGTCTTGTGATGGTTAACCATATAAGAGATCCTATTAGCTTTCTATAGAGAGTAATGTCCTTGAAGGATCTTTCATTACTTCTTGTAGTTAGCTTTACATTTGATTCCATAGGAGTAGAAACAACTTTACAATCTTCCATATGAAACCTTTTTAGAATAGAGTTAACATACTTTTCTTGACATATGAATGTAGATCTAGAAGTTCTAATAATCTCTATTCCTAAGATATAATGAAGTTTACCAAGATCTTGAATTTCAAACTCTCTTTTGAGTGCCATCTTGATTTCATCTATATCTAGATTGTTACCACCACTTAAGATAATGTCATCAACATAGATCAAAAGTAAAGTGATATCATTTTCATTCAATCTAAAGTAGAGAGAATGATCATACTCACTCATAACAAAGTTTTGAGAAAGTAAGAAGGAATTGAGCTTAGCATACCAACTCCTTGGTGCTTGCTTTAGCCCATACAAACTCTTTTGGAGATAGCACACATGATTAGGCTCATCATGTGAAACATAGCCCTCGGGTTGCTCCATGTAAATATCTTCTTCAAGATCACCATTCAAGAAGGCATTAGTAACATCCATTTGCCACATATCCCAATCATAAAGAGTTGCAAGAGAGATTAGGATTCGAATAGTTACCATCTTTGCCACGGGTGCAAAGGTCTCATCATAGTCAATACCATATTCTTGAGCATACCCCTTTGCCACCAACCTTGCCTTGTACTTGTTGATTGATCCATCTTGATTTGTCTTGATCTTGAAGATCCACTTACAACCAATTGCCTTCTTGTCCTTTGGAAGCTTTACCAACCTCCATGTGTTGCTTTTGATGAGTGCTTGATGCTCATGATCCATGGCTTGGATCCATTCCTTCTTTTGAATTGCTTCACCTACACAAGTTGGTTCATCAAAAGAGGTAAGAAAAGCAAAGTTAGAGTTGTCCACCACTTGCTTTCCTTTTTCATCATAGGTTAGCCTTGATGGCTTAGCCCTTTGCCTTTGAGTCTTCCTTGAAGTTTGCTTTGGAGTGGCATCTCCATCTTCATCCAAGACATCTTGCACATCATGATGATTAGTAGGCACATCAACATCAACATCAACAACATTGGAAACATTCTCTTCATGAAAGATGACATCCCTACTTATGACAACTTTCTTTGTAGAAGGAATGTACACTTTGTAAGCCTTGCTTACTTCACTATAGCCAACAAACACACCCTTCTTTGATGAAGGATCTTCTTTAGTTCTATCATCAAGTGTGATATTGACAAAACATGTACATCCAAAGATCCTACAATGCTTGACACTCGGCCTTCTACCATAAAGAACCTCATGAGGAGTTTTACCATCCAAGGAAGCACTTGTCCATCTATTACATAGATAGTTAGCACATGCTAAAGCTTCCCCCCAAAAAGACTTAGCAAGATTAGCATGTAGTCTCATTGCCTTGGCACATTCACAAAGGGTTCTATTCTTCCTCTCGGCCACTCCATTCTGTTGTGGAGTCCTAGGACTAGACATCTCCTTCTTAATCCCATGTGCTATACAAAAGTCTTTGAACCTATTTGAGGTGTATTCCCCTCCATTATCAGACCTTAAGCATTTGATCTTTGTATTGAATTGGTTTTCCATTTCATTCTTGAACTTGACAAATGCAGCAAACACTTCATCCTTACTTTTAAGAAGATAGATCCAAGTATACCTACTAAAGTCATCAATGAAAGTTGCATACATCTTTGCCCCACCATTGCTAGTTGTACTAGAAGAATGAATATCAGAATGCACAAGTTGAAAAGCTTCTTTAGATCTAGAAGTAGATCTAGAATAAGCAAGTCTATGAGATTTGGACAAGGCACAATGTTCACAAACACTATTGTTTGCAACAAGACTTTTAGGGAGACCAAGAACAAGCTCTTTCTTTGCCATTACCTCCAAAGATTTGAAGTTGGGATGGCCCAACCTCTTGTGCCAAACTTCTTGGTTTGTCAATTGCTCCCTAGCCATACATCCTTCATGATTAGAGATCACACATGCATCAAGCTTGAAAAGTTTACCATGCCTCCTACCTTGAGCAATCAAGGATCCACATTTACTTATCAAACATGCATCTCCAATGAACTCCACATCAAGTCCTTTGTCAATCATTTGACTTACACTAAGCAAATTCTTAGTGATTGAAGGAATGTACAAAACATTTTCAAGATTTGCTTTCCTATTTGTTGAAAGGGAAATAGGAATAGTGCCTATGCCTTTGATGTCACATTGACCATCATTTGCAGTGTAGATGATGTTACCTTCTCCCTCATAAGACAATAAGGATGTAAAGTATTCCTTATGTCTTGTCATGTGAGATGAGGCTCCACTATCAATCCACCAAGGATCATTATCATCTATGTTGGCTAACAAACTTGAAGTCATAACAAGTGATTCACATGTGTTATGTTCTTCCTCATCTATTGTAAGATTTCCTTGCCTCTCTCCTTGCTCTCTTTTCTTCTTATAACATTCATTTGCAAAATGACCTTTTATCCCACAATAAAAGCACTTGAACTTTGACTTATTGTTCTTAGTAGAAGAGGAAGAGGAAGAGTGATCATCATGATCAAAGTTACCACCTTTGGACCATTTCCCTTTGCCTTTACCTTTGCCCTTGAATTTGCCTTTTGTGAAGAAAGCCTCTTCACCTCCACCTTGCAAGGATGCACCATCAAGCTTTGATTGCAACCTATGTTCTTCAGCCAATAAGATTTCTTGCAAGTCAACCACACTTGGCAAGACTCTTTGAATGGCAAAACTTTGCACAAGGTTAGCATGTTCATTTAGCAAACCATTCAACATAACTTGGACTATTTCACCATCTTTTATGTTCTCATCAATGCATGCTAAATCATCACTTAGGGACTTAACTCTCAAGATAAATGCATGAGCACTTTCACCCTCTCTTTGCCTACTAGAAAATATTTGTCTCCTTAGGGTCAATATCCTAGATGTGGACTTTGATTCAAAGAGCTTCTTTAAGGCATTCCATGCCTCACTTGCACTTTGACACTTTCCAACTTCCTTGAGAAGTTCATTTGTAACATTCATTTTAATGATATGAAAAGCCCTTTTGGCCTTCTTATCAAACCTTTGTTGCTCTTGAAGTGTGAGAGGTCTCTCTTCAATTTCTGCAACTATGTCCATGAGTTCATTCAACTCAAGTAAGGACTCCATCCTCACTTTCCAAGTAGAGTAGTTTGATGAACTCAACCTTTCACTAGACTCTAGCATGATCCCACCATTGGAAGCCATGATTCTAATGTTTCTTCAACTTTTAGGTTCTGTCCTAAAGCACTTAGCACTCACTTTTCTCTCAACAAATGATAGATAAAGAGATCTATGAAGATTTAGGACCCTAAAACACTTCTATCTTGAACCTAGATGGTTTCCAAGCATAGAAAGGAAGATTGAAACACATGCAACACTTTGCACACACTAAGAATGGATTACAAAATCAAACCAACCTGAACACACTCTTGCTTAAGCTCTCAAACTTTCCAGCAAGTGACCAAATCAAGTTATGGTGTGAAGAGTTACTTGCATTCTTAGAAAATACCCAAAACTAGGATGCTAAGATTACCTAGTAATGAACAAACTTGATCAACATATGATCAACACACTAAGATATTGATTCAACCTGTAAAACCACATGTAAACCACACTTCTAAAAGTTTATAAACTCCAGCAAGTGATAAATACAAGATTTAGAGGTGAATGAATTTGCACACTTAGTGAATCACAAGACTAGCTTCACTATCTTGTCAAATCTTGGTGTTTAGATGTAGATCTAAGATCACTTCACATGAGAATGTTCCTCAACCTGTTAAGAACCTGAAAACACACTTGCATAATGGTTAACACCTTCCAGCAAATGCTCCAATCAAATTACATAAGGAGAGTTACTTACATGCTCAACAAAGTACACCAAAATTTATGCCAAAATTGATGACAATCTTTACAATATGCTCTTCACAATGGAGCTTACAATATGTTCACCCAAAAAAGGGGATCTTTCATCCAAATGGAAGCTTTGCTCAGCCTTTAGGAGAATTACAACTCACTCAAAAGAGCATTTGTCATCCACTTAAGGAGAAGTTTCATCCACTTAAGGAGAGTGTTCATCCAAGAATGGAGATTGTCAACAATAGGATTGAAAAGAACATTGTTAGTATTGAATATGCACAAGCCTCACAATCACAAATGATTAGGTGTTATGATCTGATCCAAAATAGTTTCTTTTCAGCCTCTGATCTTCAATAGACCTGAAATATGCTTTTGATCCACAAGTTCAACTCACAAAACAAAGGTTAGTAAGATTTGATCAACAAAGCAATGCAAAATCATGCTAGAACTTGATCAAACATCCAAATATCACCAAAAATGGAATACTTACTGTAAATAGAAGCCAACCAGCTCTGATACCATGTGAAAAATACAGATCCTAAGTGGATCTAAACTCCAAGATCATTGGCTTGAATGCTTGCACTCCAAACTACATAAGCTAGGAATTGGCAACACATTCTATGCTACCTAGAATGCAAAGAACTTGATCAAAAAACATTTATCACAAATGGAAACTTCCATAAACATCAAGTGCGGCCCAAAATAGCATTATACAGTCCATAATACATCAGCCTATCACTTTTGGAAAGCACCTAAGATCATACACAATAGCTTGAAGACAATACACACAACAATGCTCTCAATGGAGGAAGAAACAATGACAATGATCTATTGATCTCAATGAAGCATACAAAAGGTTTCTCCAACCTGTTCTCCACGACTTCCCTACTATTTATGGATGAGGAAGATGACTCTCTCTCCTCTCTCTAGAAGGTACTTGACCCTAGATATTCCCTATATAGGAAAAATAGCTAAAAATGGCTTATATGACCAAAATACATCAAAATGGTCTCATTTTGAAGGGTATGAAGTTTGACACTTCATCATACTGAAAAAATACAGTAAATAAAAACATTGTGGCCTGGTTCACACGTGTGAAACTCCAGAACCAAAACTATTTACAATTTTAGCCAATTTAGGCCTCAAACTAGCTAGGAAATGTTGACAATTTTCACAAGAATTACTATAAGCCAAGAGTCCTATCTAATCAATGTACTTCGTAGATATGGCATGGAGGACACACCTATGGATCCAGGATTTAAGCTGTCCAAAGACATGTGCCCCAGAACTCAAGCAGATCAGCAAGAAATGTGCGGGTATCCTTATTAGTTCGTCATATGATCTATAATGTATTCTATGGTCTGCACACGACCTGATCTAGCATATGCAGTAAGCACAATGTTTTATTACATGTCCAATGCAGGCTTACAGCACTGAAAAGCTCTGCAAAGAGTATTGAGGTACATTCAAGCTTCAAAGTACTATGCTTTGAGCTACAATGGTAATACAGAAGCTGCACTCACACTAATCACATATTCGGATTCAGATTGGGCAGGAGACGTGGATACTAGAAAATCTACACCAGGTTATATTTGTTTCCTTGTAGGAAGACCCATTTCATGGAACGACAGAAAGCAGATGTGAGACAACTTTGGAAGTGAGATTGGTTTTCTCCACTCTGTACTACTAATAATCCTCTCCTCTATGTCTCTTGATAGGTGTCATAACAATCTCTAGCACATCTTCCTTCTAAGGTATCATGTCCACTTTCCTTTTCTTATTTTTTTGTCACTCATTAGAATTAAGTTTGGAAGTGAGATTGGTTGTCTCCACTCTATACTACTAATAATCCTCTCCTCTCTGTCTCTTGATAGGTGTCATGACAATCTCTAGCACATTTTCCTTCTAAGGTATAATGTC